>QEPC01013153.1:650405-697906 GCA_003113815.1 Sphenodon punctatus | reverse complement strand
TCTGGCGGCCTCAGCGCCAGCTGTGGCTGTCGGCGTCAGAGACGCTCTAGGCTTTCCGGGGAAACCCGGAAGTTCCCCGGAATGCCTAGAGCGTCTCTGACGCCGGCAGCCACAGCCGGCGCTGAGGCCGCCAGACCGCCCGCCGCCGCCGCACCCGGAGCTCCGCCAAGGTAAGCAAAGCACTCAACTTTAGTAGGGGTGATCCCTGGGGGGTTTGGGGGGTGTTAAACACACCCCCCCAGGGATCGGGTCTATACTTACCGGCGACTGCGGGAACGCCGCGGCCGCTGGTACTGGGGGGTGGGCTCTTTTTTTAAACAAAAATCCAGACTGGGCAGGGTGGGTGGGGGGTGTCCCCCCTTCCACCCGCGCAGCCTGGACTCGGGGAGGGTTTGTGGTTTTTTTGACTTTTTGGTGGGGCTTTCATTGCTTACATTGCAGCCATTCATTTAAATGGCTGCAATGTAAAAAAATCCGGTACCCGGAATCCGGTAACTGGACCGGATTACCGGATTCCGGATTTACCGGTATTCCCAGCCCTAGAAATTACTGATTTTCCGGGTTGTTGGGGATTCCACCGGTGATTGAGTAGCCTGTCAGCTACTCAAAAATGTGTGTCTTACCCATGAGTACTAATTTGGGTGCCAATTTCAGCTGTGCTATTGATCCTACTCAATATTTAATCAACGGAACAATTGGGAGGGAGTTCTCCCTAAGAAAGCCTGGAGTTTTTCCTTATAGGTGGGGGATGTTAATGGGGATGTCAAGGATGCCTTAGGGCAGTAGATCTCAAATTGTGATCCATGGATCACAATGTGTGATAGACAAAGCCATGGAAAGTCTCTGCAGGCTCCCTCAGCCCTAGCCATCAAAACCCCAGCAGCATTTCTCTGCATGCGTATAATCACCCCCATCTATCCTGCTAGCCCTCCTCTGGATTTATTTTACCCATCACTTCCCTACGCTTGCTCTCTTTAATTCCAAGTCATTTTTCCAGGCTCAGCTGTCAGGGCATATGCTACTCCTCCGATTCAGCCATCTTATTATGTATGCTCCTTGCATTTGTATGCATTTCTTTAAACTTCAAAACCAGTTCATGGTTCATTACATTCACCTCCCAACGCTTGACATGTTAACTTATTTTCTTGCTGCATAGGTCGGTGTATTGCACTGATAATAAGTAATCTACTGAAATGGGGACTGGAATTTTCCCTGTCTGCAGCGCCGAAAGAACGGAGAGAAATATGAAGCACCTGCAGTTTGCTTCTTTATATCTTTTTTCCCAGTGGTCTCTCTAACCCGAACGTTGCTGTCACAAGCTTGAAAATATGTTGTGAATACTTAGTAGGTGCTTTGTGTGGGGGGTGGGACTTTCCCTATTACACAGCCGGTGGAATTTAGGATGAATTTTATAACAGATAAAACACCCATGAGATCCCACAGGTTGTAATAATGCATGGCATTGTTTGTTTTGAGAGAACTGCATGGAGGCAGTCAATTGGTTAAGACATTCGTAACCTCCCCCACACCCGCGGCTCTCAGATTGTAAGCCCGAGGGCGGGGACCGTGCCAACTCAATTACTTTGTAAAGCACCAGGTACATTGCTGGTGCTATATAAATGTTTGCTAATAATAAAAATAATAATACAGACCTGTACAATCATTATAAATCTCACCCCCCCCAATGGATCTTAATTTGTTGTAGATCTAAATATTTGTGTGCTCCCAGAGTGGCAAAGCAAATAAAATGGGCACCCAATTATCCACTGCATTGCTATTAATTAATTAATTACTTGTTATTAATTATTATTAATTACTATTATAGCACCAGCTGCATACCTGGCACTGTACAGTCAATAGTTACGGAAAGGTTCCTATCCTCAAGGAGCTTTCTTTGGTCAGATGCACCTGTATGATGTGGGTGTGGAATCTCAATGGTAAGGTTTCTTACCAGTTCCACAGAGGTGTAAATGACATTGTAAAGTACAAGTGTTAGAGCTTGTGCAGTCCTCTGGGGGATTTCTAGTCTGATTTATGCTGTTCAGTTGACTATGGGAGTTGACAGATGAGGTGAACTAGTCTCCAGAAGGAAAAAAAAAAAAGTCAGAGGTCAACACCAGGTCACTATTGTCATGTGCAAAGTTGCTCAGTTCTCAACGCAGAAGGCTGAAGCTGCTGAGAGCCCCTTGTGGATAGTTGCCAGGAGTGTGGCGGGGCACAGCCCCAGTTCCAGGTAGGCACTCACCAGAGCGGAGAAGGAAGTCCGAGTTTGTGCTCACTTCACGAATCCAAGTCAAATTCCAGGAGAGAAAGCGTGGTGCACGGGGCCTGTCATGGTAGACTCCTGTGGGCCAAGGGCTGGAGTGGATGGAGGAACCAGGTGTGTGGTTCAGGAACCCAGGAGCTGGAGCAAAACATGGGAGCCAAGGTCAAGCAGGCACTCAGGATCTGGGGCAAGATGCAGAAGCTGAGGTGAGCCAAAGCAGGAGAACCACGCAGTTGACAAGCCAAAGATGAACTGATTACCAAGCCCTTATATTTATTTATTTATTTATTTATTTTTAAAACTTATTACCCGCCCCTCCTGCCACAGGTAGCTCGGGGTGGCTTACAACAATAAAAAACAATTAAAATAATTAAAACACATCATAAAAAGGAGGAAGCAGAAAAAACACACACCCCTGCCCCAGACCCCCCTAGCCCCACCCATCACCCCTCTCCCTCGTCAAACGCCTGGCAGAACAGCCAGGTCTTGCAATGTTTCTGAAAAGAGGGGTGGTCCGGGGTCAGCCGGGCCTCCACCAGAAGAGAGTTCCATAGGTGCGGCATGGTCACCGAGAATGTCCTCTCCTGCATGGTCACCCGAAAAACTCAGGGGAACTCGAGCAGGGCATCCCTGGATGACCACAGGGGCTGATCCAGGACACGGGGAGTGAAATGGTCTCGCAGATAGGCAGGGCCCAGACCATTTAGGGCTTTGTAGGTTAAAATCAACACCTTGAATCAGGCCTGGAAAACCAGCAGCAGCCAGAGCAGAGAGCAGAGCACTGGTGTAATATGCTCCCGGTGGCCCAATCCCACTAGGAGGTGGGCCGCCGCATCCTGCACCAGCTGCAATTTCCAAGCCGTCAACATGGGGAACTCTGCATAGAGTGCGTTACAGTAGTCTAGTCGAGAGGTGATGAAAGCATGGATGACTGTGGCCAGGTCAGAGTCCAAAACAAATGGCCGAAGCCATCGCACTAGATGCCACTGGCGGAAAGCACTCCTCTCCACAGCCTCCACCTGGAGATCCAGGCTGAGATGCCCATCGAGGAGCACCCCTAGACTCCGTACCTGGGAGGTCAATGGAGGGCAGACCCCATCAATGATGGGGGCTGCCAAGTCCATCACCTTACCCACTAACATCACCTCTATCTTGTCAAGATTCAGTC
The DNA here is from genome assembly GCA_003113815.1 of Sphenodon punctatus. Taxonomy (NCBI): domain Eukaryota; kingdom Metazoa; phylum Chordata; class Lepidosauria; order Sphenodontia; family Sphenodontidae; genus Sphenodon; species Sphenodon punctatus. The sequence goes on along the minus strand of QEPC01013153.1, from coordinate 694,472 downwards.
GCAGCCAATTAGCCCTAATCCAATCCATCACAGTCGCCAGGCACCAAGTAAGCACCACGTCTGCCGGGCCTGGGTCTGTTGAAAAAGAGAGGTGCAGTATATTGATGACACCATACACCAAACCCCCTAATCACCTTGCCGAGCGGCTGCATACACACGTTGAACAGGAGAGGGGACAGAACAGAACCCTGAAGAACTCCACATGAGAGGTCTCCGTATGATGAAAAACAGTCCCCGAGAACCACACGCTGGGTTCTTCAGGTCAGGAAAGAGCAGAACCATTCAAGAACAGTCCCGACCACTCCTACACAGTCCCGCAGGAGCGTCAACAACATCTCATGATCAACGGTATCAAACGCAGCCGACAGATCTAACAGGATCAGCAGGGTCGAGCGACCCCGATCCATATCTCGGCACAGGTCATCTACCAAAGCCACAAGCGCAGTCTTAGTGCCATAACCTGGACGAAAGCCGGACTGAGAGGGATCAAGAAAACCGATGCGATCAAGATGCCCCCGCAGCTGCCAAGCCACTACCCGTTCAATGACCTTCCCTAAAAAGGGTAGGTTAGAGACAGGCCGATAGCTGGCAGGGGAGCCAGCATCAAGCGATGGTTTCTTGAGCAGAGGCCTCACCACTGCCTCCTTGAGACAGCCAGGCACTTTGCCCTCCCGTAGGGAGGTGATGACCACCCCAGCCAGCAACAGCTCCATTGTCTCCCGGCAGATCATAACCAGCCAGGACGGGCAAGGATCTAATTCACAAGAAGTGGCCCAGACTGCCCCAAGGACATCCACTGCATCGGCAGGCATCACTGACTATATATATTGGGGAAGAGGAAGTTCTAGAAGCTTCCTGCTCCTCCCCCTTCGTTCTGGGGATGGCTCCTTATTGGCTGAAGTCGTAGCACACAGTGTAGTGTCAGTGCTAAGTGCAGTGAGGCACTGTTCTGACTGGTGGTTGGTGCCTCTGTATCTGGTGCTAAGCTAACTGTAACCTGGCACCATTCTGTTTGGTGGGTGGTGCCACTGCATCTCATTCATTCATTCATTCATTCATTTGTTTGTTTGTTTGTTTGTTTGTTTTTTGTTTGCTTGTTTACTCAACTTTACCCCCACCCTTCCCTCAAAGGCTTAGGGCAGCTTACAGAAAAAATATTTTAAAATGTACAAACATAAAACATATATAATAAACATATAAAACTCCTAAAGCTCCACCCACCAACACTCTCCTTAACCCCGGCCTCCACCCCATCCCACTCAACCCTAGCTCAGCCTGCTAAATGTCTGGCAAAACAAAAACGGTCGTACATCTCTTCAGAAAGGGAAGCAGGCTCGGGCGCAGGCTTTTATATGTGTTTTATATGTTTATATTTTGTAAGCTGCCCTGAGCCTTTTTTGGGGGGGGAAAGGTGGGATAAAAGTTTAAAGAAATAAAGAAATAAAATAGGCGAATCTCCAAGGGGGGAGAGTTCCATAATTGTGGATCAGCCACCGAGAATGCCTCTCTTCATGCCCTCATCGTACGAACCTCGTGGGAAGTTGCAGGAAGACACCCTCTGCCAACCTCAGAGAAAACAACAGAACATAAGGGAAGAGGCATCTTTCAGCTGCCTGTGGCCCAAGCTGTTTAGGATTTAAAGGTCAAAACCAGCACCTTGAACTGTGCCCAGAAAGCTATCGGCAGGCAGCGCAGACTCTAGCACTGGTGTAACGTGCTCCTTGAAACCCACTCCTGTGGGCCGCCACATTCGGCCCCAACTGCAGCTTCCAAACAGCCATTAAGGGCAGCCCCACCTAGAGTGCGTTGCAATAATCTAGACCTCGAGGTGACGAAGACATGGATGATGGTGGCCAAGTCCGAGTCTGATATAAAAGGTCTCTGCCTCATCAGTAACTGCAAGCAGGGGGACACCCAGAGTGGCAGGTGGCATGGGTAACAAGCAATATTGAGTGTTCAGCATCGATGGGCTGGGATGATTTGCTTGCCCTCCAAAATGGAAGACAAGACACTAGCAGATGTTTGGGGCAGCTTGACTTTAAACATGAATCAAGTTATTCTACACTGGGCATGTCCCTAGTGTAAACCTTGGCGTCTTGATCTCTTTTTAAAGCATTATTTCCCCATAGTGATCCCTCCATTCCTCCCACCCCTTTGGTTGCTGAGGCATTAATGAAAAAGTACTTCATCTCACCCCAGAGCACATTCCATCACAGCACTGGTCTGCTACAAATACGTTGCAGGAAAAGGAATCCCTGTATAAATGCAGCTGCATCTGAGGACTCATCAGCAGGGACTGTGGGTAGCAGGGAGAATGGGTGCAGACCCCACCCAACAGCTTTGCCAACACTTCTTCCCCCTTTGATCTCCCTCCAGACCGAGTCCCAATGTTGCCATGTGGAGACAGCTGACACCTGCCCCCTGCTCTCCCCAGCCCCCGCGTGGCCCTCGATCTACGAGAAAAAGGACAGAAGCTGGAAGACCAAGGCAAAGTGTGGGTGCATGGAGACTAAAGTCACTTTCACACATTACCGGGGAGGCAGGGTAGTTGTCATCTTGTTGTACGGCAGTGGCTATTTTGCACACGGACAGTACAGCTGTCGTCGGTTGGGAACTGGAATGACTTATTCTAACCAGCAATTTCCATATTTTTGGAGTTCATGCCAAGTAGGCATGTACCAAATGTACCGCTTATACGAAAGTACCAAAAGAAACAAAAGGTGTTCCTGAACAAGAGTCCAAATGACTTGTTGAGAAAGTTTCTGTATGCTGGGAAAGCAATGAATTGTATACAAGATATGGGAACTTCTTACTGTCGGGAGCTGGGCGTGATCAACAGGGAATGGATTGCCCATTGTTACTGGTGGTACTTCTCCCATGGATGCAACCAAAATTGGCCACTGTCAGATACAGGATGCTGGGCTTGGTCTGACTCAGTATGGCACTTCTTACATTCTTATGTTCTTATGTATATTTTCAATTAAAGTGGGGTTCTTTCACCATGATAAACCACCTCAGCTTGAGCAACAGCACCTATTTCAGAGGAGAGAATACCCCCCTCCCGCTGTTCCCACAAGTAGAAGGAATCAGATTTAAATAGTTCTTTCTTTCCCCCAAAATCCCTGCTGGATTGCCAGGGGACTGTCAGCAGGAGGAGCGGGATTAAAAAAAGGTCAGTGAGGCTATGATGCTTTGAAGGAATCACAAAAGGAGGAATGGGGTAGTAAAGGCTCAGGGGAAGGTAATTGCTTTCCTCCAGTACAGACAATGGGACCGATCCCAATCCTCGCGGATCTCCCGCGTCCAAGTGACATTATGTGCCGGCAATGGCGGTGCGCACAGCTCTGCACAGGATCTGCAGGGCTTGGGATTGGCCCCAATAAAGCACCCTGGTGTGGGAGCCGCTTTCCACTTATATGGAAAACTAAGTAGTACCACCCCATCAACTTTACCCTCAATTGAATTGCCCTTCTCATGGGAACACAAGAGAAGTTAAAGTGAGGTGAGTGTACTTGCCTCAATAAACGTGTACATGAGAACATATCACTTTTTTTTCCAGTTTTATTGTTATTTATTTAAGGTTAGTGAAAATATCTTTTTTTATCACTGGAAAAAGAAAACAAGGGGAAAAAGCTGAGAAGGATTCTTTATTTTCTTCACACATGTCCTCTTGCACCTCCCCAAATATATACTACACATACACACACAACACATAGTTAAGAGAACTTGTTAGAAAGTGAATGATAGCAAACGCCCCGTGGTATAAACCGACTGCATTTGCACATGCTCTGGTCATCTCTCACCTCGATTACTGTAACCTCCTTCTCACTGGCCTTCCCCAGTCTCACCTTTCTCCCCTCATCTCTGTCCAAAACTCTGCTGCCAGGGTCATCTACCTCGCCAGTCGCTTCGACCATGTGCAGCCCCTCCTCTCTTCGCTTCACTGGCTTCCCCTTCCTGAACGAATCCTGCACAAGCTCCTAGTCTTCACCTATAAAGCTCTTCACAACCTTGCTCCCCCCTACCTCTCTGCACTTATCGCCCTCCATACTCCAGCCCGTGCACTTCGCTCCTCCTCTGTCCCTTCTCTCACCCTTCCACGCCTTCCCTGCTCCCCTAAGCGCCTTCGTCCCTTCTCACTTGCTGCCCCCCATGCCTGGAACTCCCTCCCTGTCCACATCCGCCTTGCCCCCTCCCTTCATACCTTCAAATCTCTCCTTAAAACTCACCTCTTTCGCTCTGCTCTGTCTGACTCTTTATCCTGCTGAGCCACTATTCCTATACCTACGATCGGTTTACCCTTATCCTTGCAACATGGACCTGCCTGCTGTCATTCTCATCGTAACCAAGCCAAGTACGTGCACTTGAGACCTCGCATCTTCATGAATGTTAGACCCCTTGTCTCTCCCTCTGTTCCCCTTCCTAAGTCTCTCCCCCAGCTCCTGTCTCTCAGATTGTAAGCCCTAGGGGCAGGGACCGTGTCTATTTTATTACTTTGTAAAGTGCCAGGTACACTGCTGGCGCTATATAAATGTTTGTTAATAATAATAATAATAATAATGCTACAAAGTCAACGTATTGCTAACCGGCCCAGAAAGGAGCGGAGTAGTCAAATGGATACTTTTATGCCTTTAAAACAAAATATTTCTTTTTAACTTTATAACATTCCAGGATTCTAAGGACCGTGTAACCCCAAAGACTCCAGCCTTCTGGGGATGCCAATAAGTGTGTGTAGGTGGTCTAGGTTTCTTGGCCTGCAACTCAGTTCCAATTGTAGGAGGGACGTTGGTGGATTTTTCCTTTACAGCAGTTTGATTTATTTATTTATTTATTTTTACATTTTTACCTCATCCTTCTCCAGCGATTCGGGGCAGATCACAACATTAAATATGGCCAATGCTCCATCAGTCTAGGAGCCGAGGTAGATGACCCCTGAAGTCCCTTTCAGCCCCCTGCCTCTTTGACATTAACTTCAGTGAGATTACTCCAAATTAAATAGGATTCAGATCAGCATTATGCCCTTTATTTCTCTTCCTCTTGCCAGCTATATATTTCAGAATCCCTCTCCTCATTAGCAACCTGATTAGTGAAGATCTCTAGCTTCTAAAAATATAAGAATATAAGAAGTGCCATACTGGGTCCATCGAGCCGAGCATCCTGTCTCTGACAGTGGCCAGTCTCGGTCGCTTGGGAGAAGTACCCAATCAGGTCACAATGGGCGATCCGTTCCCTGCTGCTCGCTCTCAGCTCTCAACAGTAAGAAGTTACATTCCCCTAAACCTAGTACTTGCTGAAAGCTGTTAATGGACCTACTCTCCAAGAACGTATCCAATCCATTTTTAAAAACCCATGGCCTAGAGCACATCCTCTGGCAACAAATTCCACAAGTTAATGGTGCATTGAGTGGAAAAAAGCCACCACTTCCTTTTATTTATTTATTTATTTATTCTAAATCTGCCAGTTAGTTTCAAGGGGTGTCCAATAGTTCTAGTAGTGTTGGAGAGGGTAAATACTGTTCCCTATTCACATGTTCCACACCAATCTAGATTTTATAAACTTCTATCATATCCCTTCTCAGTCATCTCTTCTTCAAGTTGAAGGGCCCTAACCTATCCAGCCTCTCTTCATAGAGGAGCTGATCCATGCCCTTTACTTTTAAAAATTGCCCTTCTCTGGACCGTTTCTAGTTCTACTATATCTTTTTTGAGATGGGGCGACCAGAACTGCACACGATAGTCAAGATTTGGTTGCACCATAGATTTATTTAGCAGCATTATGATATTTCCAGTTTTATTCCCTATCCCTTTTAAAACTGGGTTTCTCAAAGGGTGTGAAGGAAGCAAGGTGCCTAGATCTTTAGGAAGGAATGGAAGGTCAGAAGGGAGGGAGGGAGAGAGCTCGTGTTCAGGGAAGGAGTTCCAGGTACTGAAGGCAGCATGAGAGAAGGGGTGTAGACAGTTGAGGGAGCAGGGGATTCTGGGGTAGATGAGATTGGTGGAAGAAGAGGAGCGATGTTCTTGGGTGGGACTGTAGCAAGGAATGACAACAAAAAGATGCGGCAAAGCAAGGCAATGAAGAGCTATGAAAACAAGAAGTTTGTGCTGGAGGTAATGGGGAAGAACGGAGAAAGGGGATATAAAAGTTGTACAGACAGTGGGGCCGATTCCATGGCCCGCGAATCCTACACAGACGCCGTGTGCTCATGCGCGCACAGGAACTGCGTGGCACGATGTGCCATCAATGGAGATGAGTGCGGTTTCTGCACGGTGTGTCCGTGCAGGATCCGCAGACCATAGGGTCAGACCCAATGTCCGCTAGAACAAGGAGGCCACACTTGAGACTTTAAAGATGCTCTCATTGGGGACGATTCCAAGCCCCGTGGATCCCGCGCATGCGTGTGCGTGCAGTTTCTGTGCAGCACCGTGTGCCCGCAATGGCGGCCCGCACCGCTTATACGCAGCTGCTTGGGGGATCCACGGGGTGTGTGATCGGCCCCACCAACCCAAATCTCAATGGCGTTTCCTAAGAATATGTAAGTAAGGCTGAACGAAAGGCCCTTTTTGTTTTCACAAGATATCGCATGAGACTTCATGCCCGGTATGGAGATCACACTGAGATCTTGGCCCCAGTAAAAAAATCTCATGAAATATCTTGGGGGGGGGGGGATTATGTGCAAAATGACAATCAGGCCGTTCTGTGCATGCACAGCCTTTTCCCGAAATAGCGCCGGCGGCATCGCCACCATTTTGGAAAAGGCCAGCCTGTCTGCAAATGCGCAAAATGGCTGCCGCTCATTTGCAGAACAGCTGCCCTTTTCCAAAATGGTGGCAATGCTGCCAGCGCCATTTCGGAAGAGGGCTGCACGTGTGCAAATGGCCCCGGTGGTCATTTTGTGCATGCACAGTTCTTTTCTTTCCCCCCCAGGCTTGTGTTTTTCGCTGAGAATGCAGCCAAAACACAGCTGGTTCATGGCTCATTCTCAGCGGCTGGAATGAGTCGAGAACCATGATTCTTGCAGAGAAGCACAAGAATCATGAATGTGAGTTTCAGCCCTAACCGACACTGAAAGAGGAGACATTGTCCTTTAGCAGAGGACTTCAGTTGTTTTGGATGTAAGTTTCTCTCTATTCAGGAAGACATCAAAGCGCAAGAGTAAGACTCATTGACTTCAGGAGATAGACTAGATCAAACATTTCTAGTGTAGTTACTTCCAATTCACACCGGTGTCACTGAGATCCGACATTATTGAACTGCTTTCTGTCATGTTGAGAACTGGGGAAGAATAAAGGAATGAAATACAAGGACTAGCATACACCCAGAAGCTAAAATAAAAGGCCAGGTTCTGATTTAAGTTCCAGTTCAGCCAGGCCCAAAAGCAGACCAGTAAGCCCAGGTAAAGCAATGCCTGGGCTGGATAAATTACTGCCTTCTCACATATACCTCTCCTGCATTTGCTCAGTCCATATAGTTCTGACTTGCTACATGCCTGAGGAAGGGCCCTTTATTAAGAGTAGTTGCAGACTACTGTAGTTGGTTTTTATTAAATGAAAATGGATCAGGTCCCTTCTGCACATCCTTATTCACTCCAAAGCTCCTAACGATCTCGCCCAGGGGCATCAGATACACATTGACCAGGAGTGGGGGAAAGATGGAACCAGTCAGGACCCCACAGGGGGGACGATGCATGATCACTGATCACCACTCTCTGGGTTCTCTCATCCAGGAATGAACGGAACCACTCAAGCGCAGTCCTGTGCACCTCCACCAAGTCCTGCAGCCATGTCAACAACACGTCGTGATCAAAGACCACCGAAAAATCTAACATAATCAACAGGGTATAATTAAAGCTGAAAATCAGTCCTTGGAAAACTTTGGAATCCACCCGGGATTCCAGTACTCGATTCTGAATTTCTGAAGTTCTGAGTACCAAGGTCGGTCCTTGGAAAACTTCAGAAATATTTGGAAGCCTCAATTGAGTGCTGGCACCATTGCATGCATGACTGGAGTGATCCAGACGGTTGACTCCCCTAGCTTCTCTGAGCTAGGAAACGAAACTTAGAACCCTATTTGGTAGGAGGGGGTAATGGGAGGGGACAGTTGAGTGATGGACATGTCAGATGGAAAGTTTTGATTGGTTGTAACAGGCAAAATAAAAGTGTCGGTACAGCCATTTCCCATTATCTACTGAATTTGGCTGTGTGCACTACACTGCTGATCTGTAAGTAATTTATTTATTTATATAAAATTTATATCCCGCCCCTCCTGCCCACAGGGCAGCCCGGGCCAGCAAACAACAATAATCAATAAAACAATAATTTTTTAAAAACAATTTTAAAATGCAATATACGGGGAAAAGAAAAACCCTCCCCCCCTACCTCTCGCGAAAAGCCTGATGGAACAGCCAGGTCTTACATACACGCCGAAACAGCAGGAGGGTGGGAGCCAACCGAGCCTCCTCCGGGAGTGAAGTCCACAGCACAGGGGCGGCCACCGAAAAAGATCTAACATCGGTGGCCACCCGCCTCACCCGGGGAACCCCCAAAAAGGCTTCCACGAACGATCTCAAGGGTCTCACGGGCCCATGGGGAGTGAGGCGGTCCCACAAATAAGTAAGGCCCAGGCCCTGAAGGGCTTTAAAGGTTAAAACCAGCACCTTGAACCTGGCCCGGTACTTTATAGGCAGCCAGTGCAGAGCCCGGAGCACTGGTGTCATGTGCTCCCTGCGACCAGCCCCTGTAAGGAGACGGCTTGAGGGTGCGGAGGAGTGCCTGTCTTGTCCATGGAGGCAATGCTGGGGAACGGGGGTTAGTTGTTTCCCCCGTGCCATGATTTTAAAAAAATAAATAAATGGGTGACACACTGTTGCTGCCTGCTGCTTGGCACCATGGAGGCCACTCCCCCTGGCCTGGGCTGTAGTGCCCATATACTTGGGGCAATGCCAGGGGTTGGCACCAGTCCCAAATATACTTAAAGCTGCTGCCTGTTGGCAAGGTGGCAGCACCCTAGAGGCCAGAGAGGGATCACTTTTTCTGTGGGCACTGTGTCCGTACCTTGTCTGTGGGTTCAACTTTGCCAAGATGCGACTGACCACTGGGGCACAGGGAAATATACTTTCTTTCTGGTTAAAATAATATGGGGTGTGCCAGGGGAGGGGGCATGTCTTTCATAGGTGGGCACGGGGCAGGCACAATGGAGACTTGTGTGTATGTGCGTGGGTGAATGTGTGGTTTCTTTCTTGTGGGTGTTGTTATTATGTCTTCTGGGCTGGTTTTTTTTTTGTTTCTTCCCATAGATGAACAGGCTCAGGCTTAGATGAACCTTCAAAGGGAGGAGGTTCCATAAACATGGGGAAGCCACCAGGAACCCCTCTCTGTGTGCCCTTGTAAAAAATCAATGGACAGATGGTATCTGCAAGAAGGTGCTCCCAGATCACTTCTGAGGCCATGATGGGACACCGGAAAGGAGGCAGTCTTTCAGATATTTGGCCACATAGGGCTTTATAAGTCCTAACCAGCATCTCGAATTGTGCTCGGAAAGGTATTGTTAGCCCGTGCAGACTCCAGAGCACTGTTGTTTTGTGGTCCCAGTGACCCACCCCCAAAATGTGCCACCACATTCTGCACCAACTATAGATTTCAAACGATTCTCAAGGGCATCCCCCCATGGAGAGTACATTGAAGTAGTCTAACTTCGAGGTTACAAAGGCATGGACACAACTGTGGCCAAATTCAAATCTGACAAAAAAAGGTTGCAGCCTTCTCACCAGATGAAGTCGATGAAAAGCCCTCCTGGCCACCGCCACAACCAGGCAATCTATGCACAGCAGTGGGTCCAAGAGCACCCCAAAGTTATGAATCAGAGTGAGCAAAAGAAGCTGGGCCCTATTAATAACAGGGGTCACTGTACCTCCCAGGTCACAAGGGCAGACAACCATCATCACATCGGTCTCTATGGATTCAGCTTCAATCAGCTCACCTGCGTCCACTCCCCAATGGCAACCGGGCACTGGGTAAGGACCAAGACTACAGGACCTGGGTCAGATGAAAATATAATGTACCACAGATTGATCAAGACAGAGAAGCTGCCAAGGCCAGTGGGTAAATCCCTCAGAGAGTTTTGGAATCCTATTGGATCAATTAATTTCTGGGAGCAGACCAATCTAACTGGTCCACCACCCAACAGGGGCAAAGAAGGGCAGGGATCTGGGCCCTCAGAAGGTAATTGTCCGACCACAACAACGGTGTCATAGTGATGACCTCCCCCCAGCCCCAATAACTGAAGCCCCCACTTTCTGGCCAGTGCAGAACATTAAATCCAATGCATGTCCAACCTCATGTGTCAGGCCAGATAATGGGTGTCTTTAGACATAACAAAGATCGGGTGTCAAAACCCCTAAGCATGTGTTTGGTCATTGTGTGTAAGCACCATAACAATCCCGACACCAGTTTGGCCACCCATTGAACACGCGATGTGAACTCCATTGCATCACAAGGACAATTTGCGTATTTCGGCTGAACACGTGGCCAACGTTGTGTCTAATGATATCATGGGGCATGTTAGCAGGTACGACACAGGAAACGAGGTGGCAGCACTTGCGTGCCGAGATCGGGTGGCGAGCAAAACACCAATTTGCCCCAAGACGGGCTGTGTGTCTAAGCAGCAACACATGGTGAACACAGGACCAAACCGGTGTTCATATCAAGGTCAAAACACCCGTTCAGTCACCCGTTGATGTTATGTCTAAAGACACCCAATATCTGGGATAGGTTTTTATGGGCGGCCATGAAATCCTGCTCTGCACTTGCAAGGTCGGCCTCAGTGTGTATGTTGAAAAATCAGCCAAGACAATAAGTCTGAGAAATCTCAATGCCACCTCTGACAACAGCTCAGCTGGAGCAGACAGGAAGTGTAGCTGGGTGGCGATACCAGCAGAATCCCCAATCTAACTTGGGTCTTAAACACAAGATGGACAGAGACGGTGTCTTTAGACATAACGTCAATCGGTGTTTGAATGTATGTTTTGACCTTGATATGAACACCGGTTTGGCACTGTGTTCACCATGTGGCGCCGCTTAGAAACACAGCCCATTTTGGGGCAATTTGGTCTTTTGCTCACCACCCGATCTCATCACAGAAGTGTTGCCGCCTTGTTCCCCGTGTTTTACCTGCTAACACGCCACACAATATCATTAGACACAATATTGGCCATGTGTTCAACTGAAACACGCAAATTGTCCTTGTGATGCAATGGTGTTCACATTGCAGGTTCAATGGGTGGCCAAATTGGTGTTGGGATTGTTATGGTGCTTGCTTACACACAACGGCCAAACACGTGCTTATGGGATTTGACACCTAATCTTTGTTATGTCTATGTTGGGCAAATCAGACGCTGGATACCTTCGGTAGACCAAATTGTCTTTACAGACCATAACCACTCCACCCCTCTGGCCCCCAATCCTGGACTGATGCTGCACCGAGTACCCAGCCAGCACCATCTGGGCCAACAAAGGCCCAGAAGCCTTGCCCATCCAGATTTCGGTAATGCGGTCAGTGGCCTCATGCTGAATAAGATCATAGATGATGGTGAAAGACAATGGAAAGAGGAGACAAGAGTGAGGGGACACACAGGGAGAGACAAGGATACAGTCATGAAGTTTAGAAGTTGGAGGTGCATGTGTTTAACTTAATTACAGGGAAGAAGAGGACTCTGAGGGAAGGAGGGAGAAGGACGAATATCTCTCCCCCCCCCCCCTTATTTAGCCTCTGAGATCAGCTAAGAAAGTTCTCTTGCAAGTTCCAAAATTGCTCTGAGTCCAGGTCCATATGACCTGGGCATGGAGAGACGTGTTTTCGGTGACTGATCCATGGCTCTAGAACTCCCTTCCTTTAGAAGTTCAGCAAAGCCCTAGTATGAGTATTTTCCGAAGGTAGTGTAAGACCTACTTAGTTGGGCAGGTCCTTAACAGGCAGGGTTAGGATTGGGGTATTTTATGTGGTTTCCTGGGTGGGTATTATCGTCTGTATAGTTAGTGGCGCTGAGCCTTCGGAGAAGGGTAGGATAAAAATTGAACTAACTAACGTAATTAACTGATTAACTAACTAGCAGGACTATGCATGCATCCAAGACTACACTCAAAGGTGGCATGTTCTTTTGGCCATGGGATTCATTACCATCCTTTAAAGGGATGCTGTTGGCCATGGACACAACACAAGGAGAAGCAGAATGCCAACTTTCAAAGCATATACTTTACAGCATGGGTCTTTTTTAGTGTGGACAAATTAAAAGCTGCAGAGTTGTGTTTTAACTGAGAATGAAAGCTTTTTCTTATTATGATTCTAAAGAAAGTTCTCTAGGTAATTGGGAGAAAGTTAAAAGTAAGTTTTTCTCTGGTCCATCTTGGAAAATCCATGTTCCCAACATATGAATATGATGGCATATCTGTGGGACTGCCTCACACCCCGGGCTTTGGATCGGCCCCTGCGGTCATCCGGGGGCACCTTGCCTGAGGTCCCCTGAGTTTTACGGGGGCCCACACAGGAGAGGGCATTCTCGGTGGCCGCACCGCAGCTGTGGAACTCCCTGCTGGTGGGGGCCCGGCTGACCCCTGACCTCCCCTCGTTTTGACTAAGTTGTAAGATCTGGCTGTTCTGCTGGGCATTTGGTGAGGGAGATAGGTGATGGGTGGGGGTTTGGGTTTGAGTGGGGTGGATGGGGGTGGGGTGGGTATTTGGTACCTCCTTTTAAAGTTGTTTTAAGTGTTTTTATATTTTATATTATGTGAGCCGCCATAAGCTGCTCAAGGCAGGAGACGTGGGATAATAATATATTTTTTAAAAAAAATACTTTATCAAAAATAATAAAAATATACATATATATATATCCTGGGGCCCAGATCATATAGGGCTTTTGACAGAACATTCAGTTTGAAACCCGAGTTCAGGTTCGATTGTTCGGTTCAGCGGAGTTCGGTTCAGCCAAACATCAGAAAATAGCACTATCAATACTGATACCGAAATCTACGTGGTCTTTTTGGTATTGGCATCATTTGGCCCTGAAACCACCCCTGGTCTCCACCCCTGGTGCCAGGAAGTCTGCTCCTCAGATGCCTCCCCATTCAAGACACGTTTTTCCCACCCAAAGTCACGTTTTTCCCGCCCCTGAACTCATCCGAACTCATCCGAACTTTTCCAAACTGTTCAGACATTCGAACATTCGGGTCGGACGTTTGGTTCAGTCATCCGAACAGGCCGAGTTTGGCCCGAACTCCGAACATCCGAACCGCGTTCGCACATCCCTTTCTTTCAGATACCTGGAGCCCAGATCATTTAGGGTTTTAAAGTTTATATATAGATCTTTAAAGCCCTAAATGATCTGGGACCCAGGTATCTGAAAGACCGCCTCGTCCATTATGTTCTGTTGCAGTCTCTGAGGTCAGACGAGGGAATCCTCGTGCGAGTATCAGCTACCCATGAGGTTCATACAGTGCGGGCATACAGAGAGGCATTCTCGGTGGCTGATCCACAACTATGGAATGCTGTCCCCCTGGAGATCCACCTAAGCCTGATCCTGCTCACCTTTTGGAAGAGATGTGTAAGGCCTATTTTTTGACAGGGCCTTTGGCGGGCTGGGGTAGAGTTGGATGGGACTGGGTGTAGGGCTTAGGGAGAGGGTTGGTGGGTGGGAATTGGGGTTTTAAAATTGTTTTTGTGGGTTATATATGCTTATGTATGTTTTATGTTCTTATGCTTTTATAATTTGTGAGCCACCCTGAGCCTTTGTGGAAAAGGCAGGGTAGATATTAAATAAATAATAAATAAACAAATATATTAAATAAATAATTCCCATTTTACATGCAGGGAACAGAGATTGAAAGGCAGAGACTTCCTGAAGGCCATTCTGTAAGTTTTAGAGCTAAGATGGGATTTGAACCCTGGTCTCCCAAGTCCAAGACCTTATACCCTTGGCTCCACAGTAAGTATTACCATAATTCAAATACAGCTTGCAAGAGTGGTACACATACTGTGGTCCACAGGTCAAGTGCAAATCAGACTTTGTTCCCCAGCAGTCATCTCTGCCACGCACTCATGACCAACCCACAGTGAACATTCACCAAACTACGGACATCTACAGACACGCTATGGGGGAGGAGGCATAGCTCAAGTGGTAAGAGCACGTGCTTTGCATGTATAAGGTTCTAGGTTCAATCCCTGGTATCTCCACCTCAAGATCCCTAGCAGCATGCCTGGGGGAGGCCCCCGCTGGGGGCTTGGAGGGGTGTCAGGTAGTATGCTGAGTTGGCCTCTTCCAGAGACCCTGGAAGAACCACATTTGGACCCGAATTTGGAACCCCTGCTGCCATGTCAGGTTGTGACAATACTGGACTAAGATGGACCATTGGTCTGACTCAGTTAGGCAGTTTAGTTAATCTCCTGTGGGTACCTACTGCTTCATGAAAGCTATTCTACTAGCAGTTGGAGGGCAGTCATTAACTGGCCAAGTCCATGGTATCCAATCCACTCTGACATGGATCTGTTATTGAGCCGTGTCTGTTTATTGTTTGACGATTAACCATTTTATTGATTCATGACCCAACAGTGCAGTATGCTGCTTACCATATTTCCATTTGCCATATTTCTGTTTACTGTTTACCCATAATTCCTTTCCTGTATGCTCCTCCCTACTCTGTACCTGGTTTCACACTAGTAATAGTAACATTTGGTTAAGTGGTTACACGGTAGTATGGTAATCATAATACAGTAAATCAGTATTCTCCATTGCGATATTATCCACTTATTTGGTTTTTAGGTTAGCCTGGATACCACCAAACTATCTGTAACATCAGACAGCAAATGTACTATTCATTTCAGTCCTGCTCTAAAAGTCTCTGACTCTGCCAATTGTTATTGAAATGAAGTGTTCATGTTTTCTTTAATCATTAGTCAACTACCTGCCTCAAATCGCTTCCTTCACATGCCACATTGGAAGACTCAAAGCTGCTTATGTCAATATTTCAAGGCCTTATCCAAAGATTCAATAGGAAGGAATTGAGATGGGTTAGTTATCAGGTAATCCGAATTTGTCCAATCCCACACCAAGCAACCTCAGTATAATTGCTTATTGTAAATCTGTTCCCTTTGTCAGGCCATTTTGGAAATTAGTGCAAACTCTGCAGGCTGCACAGAAGCTGGAGGCAGGGATACTTACGGGTTGGGAGAAAGAAGAAGGAGGACCAGTTTGTGGATCTATGCCATGATTTCATCTCCTGCCACTGATGCATGCCCTCACCTACGGCCCCTTCCTTGAGCTCAGCCTTTCAATTTTCGAAGGTAGGGATTGGATTAAAGCTGAAATGGGTCCCTGGTTTGGTACCTGCAGGTAATAACTGCCTTTTTCAGGTACCATTTTGGATAGCCAAATCAGTACCCAAATACCGTTGGAGTACTCAAAAACCAAACATTTTACTGGTGTTCTGAGTACTTGAAATTACCCGAAAAACCAAACTAATACCCCCAAACCTCTTGGAATCCAAGACAAAATTGGGACAAAATTGGCATTTTGGTATACCGGTTTGTTTTGGGATATCAGGTGACTGATCGAAAACCGGTTTGGGTACAGAAAAGTACCCACAATTTTCAGTTTGATTCAAGTACCCAAAATTTGACGAGTATACCCATTTTTGTAGGTACCCATGTCAGCTCTAGACTGGATCCATCACCAGATTCGGGAACTGGAAAGGGGCCAAATAAAAAACAACTTATGGGGCTGATTTGGCCCATGTGCTGAAGATTTCCTACCCTTGAGTCAATGTGACAGTGACTAGTCTGCGAATGTGCAGACTGGCTGCCCTTTTCCAAAATGGCACTGACACTGCCAGTGCCATCTTAGAAAATGGTGCACATGCATAAAATGGTCCGGTGGCCATTTTTCACATCTACAATAAATTTTTTAAATTATTTGCAAAATAATCACTGTGTGTGCATGAAATGGCCGCTGGACCATTCGCACATTCATGCCTTTTCCAAAATGGCCCTGGTGGCCATTTCGCACAGGTGCAGTGATTTATTTTTTAAAAAAATATTTTTAATAAAACAACCCCTATCCCGCCCCAAAACGGTAGGGTTGTTTACGAAACCCTGTGAAAATGAAGGGATTTTTTGCAAACGCAAACCAAGATGAAAACAAAGGGTGTGCCGTCTGCAAATCTGCACACCCCTATCTGTTTCCGTTCGAACAACATGTATAAACCATTTGAAGTTGCTTCCATCTTTTCCCCTTTCTAAATGGTTTTCCCATTTGCTTTTCGAAGGAAGTCCTTTTCATGTCGTGCTACACTGGCAGCTAGAGTGTGTGCACTTTATTAGCGCTTTTTCTCTCTCCCCCCCCCCCCGCACCTCCCCTAGATATAATGGCACCAATTAAATTACCTTGCAGGCTGACCTTAATCTGGCAGGAATGATTATTCCACGAAACAGTTAGGGCTCTAATTGACATGAAGTGCCTGCAAAATCTGTCTCTTGCAGCAGCCCCTGTCAAAGTCACATTGATATGCTAATACCTATAGCTGGCAGAATCACTTCATAAAGAGAGACGTTGAAAATTGAATTATTTCAATTTCACTACCTAGGAATCTAGTGATCTGTCTGTATATGTAACTAAGTAGGTGCAGCACTTTATATGGGTAAACAGCTGTACTAGGGTGTTGCCATGGAAACTGCTTGACTCATGACAATTGTGTTAGTGATGAAGTCATTAGCGGTGTGAAATGTACTTTGAGGTTGTCAAGTGTACACTCCAGGAATATTTCAATGGTATTAGTGGAGCCTTTTTCATTTGCATAATTTAGGCTTTCACACATGATCTCATTACGGTGCAAGGAAGTAGCACAGCCAGTTGTGCTCAGCTCAAAAGAGTCACCCCCTTGCACCGTTCTGTTATGAAATGGAGAATTAATGCACAATGCGGCTCTTTAGAACTGAAGGCCTCTCTTCCTAGATGTATTTTCGTATCCACCTGCTTCAGGATTGGAGCACAGTTCAAAGGACGTGCTGCTTAAACTACCTTAGCTTCAAAGGGCTACACAGCGGGCCAGATTCAGATCTTTTTGTTGAATAGGCGTAAAATTATAGCGTTTCGAGGGATCACAAGGATTATCTAGTTCACTGATGCAGGGCCAGCATCATTGCAATTTGCAAGTCCTGGGACGACAATTAAATGTGGAACCCCCATGGCCCCACCCTCCATAGCTCCACAGCTAGAGGTGGAAATGGGCACCCCGTTGAAATTGAGGTCTCCGACTTGCCCCAGTCACATTTGAATGTAACCCAAAGGGCTATCGGATCCCTGCCTTCGGCTGACTTACTGCTGCTGAGCCGATGGGTGCTCTTCCAAGTGGCTGATGCTCCTGCCACTGCTCCCCAGCTGCTGCTCAGAGGAGCTGGGGCCTTCCCACTCAGATTTTCTGAGGCGGGGAAGTGAGAAGGCCTCTTCCAGTGGTACACTGGTACCCCAGTGCACCAGAAGTGGCCTCCTTGCTGCCCACCCCCAGCTCAGAAAAGCAGAGTGGGAAAATTTGGAAAACCACAGCGCAGCTGAGTGGCAGCCCAGGAGCAGCAGCGGGAGTAGCAGACATTCGGACGAGCAGCAGCCCAGTTGAGCAGCAGTAAGGCAGTCCAGGGCCGGGAGTGAGTGAGTGTGGGATTAGCTTCCCAGGGAATCCCATAAAAGCCCATTAATACCCACATTTCTGGGCATCTGGGCACCTGTTGGGAGTCAGGTAACGCTTCAGGTGTCCACTGGCGGTGCTGGAAAATGCAGCTATTACCAGCTGGTAGCAAATGTGCTACTCATTGCATCTCTCCTATTCCCTACATAAAGAAGGAACTTGAGACACGTTCCAGAGATGTGTCTATCCAGGAGGATCTCGCGCGGTTGAAAGCCTGGAAGGCGGCACCTGGTCTAGGCCTCTAAGCTGGGTTTCCAAATGGAGCCCTACTTAGATCTGTTGGACAACCAAATACTAAGGAGACATTATATCTTGTTTCGGCTTCACTTAATGCAATCAGCGGTCCTTGAGGGACGTTTACTGAAAATCCCATACGAGGATCGCAAATGCACTTGTATCCTGCAAGATGTGGAGACGAGCGAGCACCAAATTCTGAACTGCCCATATTATGAGTACTTAAGAGAGATCTGGGTGACCCTGCTGATAGGGAGAGTAAGACCGATGCCCTCTGAACGTATCTCTTACCTGCTTACCTTGACAGATAGGAAAGATCTAATTGCTTTTGCAACTTTTCTTGTGCTTATCTCCAAAAAAAGGAAATGTATTCTGGCCCAACTATAATATGGAGGCCTTTGTTGTGGCCTTAAATGGATGTGTTTTATCCCAGTCCGGGATCTCGTTAGGGAGATAGATTCTATTGTATTATTTTTGGGCCACTGTCAGGGGATAGGCTTTAGCTATGGAAATCCCTTGAAGAGTTAGGCTTTTAAGCGCTGGCAGAAGTCGTCCTTTTGCTATTTTAATTTTAATTTATTTTATTCTGTTCTTTTATTATTTTTTCTGTTGCCAGTGGCCTAAGATGGGCCAAATAAATTCGTATAATAAATTTTGTATATAAGGATGTGATTTGCCTTAAGAGTGAAGTGTGGCTAGTAATAGTAACACTCTATCCTCTTTAAGGAAGTCGGATTGGCGACTGGCTGTTGTTTTACTGATTGAATTGTTGTATATGAAGTCATGATGTTCTTTTTTGGCTATGTTACATATTTGTCTGTGTATATGCTATGTATTTTGTATGTTTTTATGTTTTGTTTTTTCTTTGCTTGTTTGTTTGTTGTCGGATATTCTGTGTTTTGTTTGGGCCAGGGCGAGAGCTAGCGCCATGACAATAAATCAATCAATACATCTCTACCCACCCACTGATTTAACAGTCAGCAGTCTGGTGTTGGCTTACACTGCTGGCGCTATACAAATGCTTATAATAACAATGACAACAACAACAACAACAATAATAATAATAATAATAATAATAATAATAATAATTTGCACACACAGGCTCTACCTACCTCCTCACACATCTTTGGAAGGGAGTTTCAGAGAGCAGCAAATTACTAAATGTGAGGGGAGGAGGAGCAGGGCCATGAGGGCTGAGAGGAGGCCTGTAACCAAAATTCTGCCCCGTTTCTGATGGAACCAGGAGGCTCGATTGGTTTGACTGGAATAATTTTATTTATTTATTTATGTATTCAAATCTATATGCCGCCCTTTCCATAGAGGCTCAGGGTAGTTCGCAATTAACAAAATTACGACAATAATAAAAGTTAAAAAACAGAAATTCCCACTCCCCCAAAAAAACTCCCACCCCTCCGATCCTACCCAAAAACCCAACCAATCCCTATCCCTGCCCACCAAATGCTTTCCCAAATAAAAATGTTCTACACCAACTCCAGAAGATGATTAGGCTCAAGTGAACCTCCTAGGGCAGGGAGTTCCACAAAACTGGGGCAGCAACAGAGAACACCTTCCTGCTCACTCCCGCCCCATGGACAAGGGTAACAGATGGAACCTGCAAAAGGGCACCCCATGCCAACCGTAAGGGCCACAATGGAAGATGGTAGGACAGGCGACCTTTCAGATATATGGGACTCAGACTGTTTAGGCTTTTAAAGGTCAAAACCAGCATTTGAAGCAAGTGCAGCCAGTGCAGACTTTGAATCACTGGTGTAATGTGCTCCTGGCGACTCGTCCTCGAAAGGAGCCAAGCCGCCACATTCTGCACCAGCTTGAGGTTCCAAACAGTTATCAAGGGCAGCCCCACATAGAGCGCATTGCAGTAATCTAGCCTCAAGGTGGTGAAAACATGAATGACAGTGGCCAAATCTGAATCAGAAAGAAAAGGCCGCAGCCTCCTAAACAGATGGAGGTGATGAAAAGCGCCCCTGGAAACTGCTGCCACCTGGTATTCCAGGCACAGTGAGGGAAAGCACTCCAAGGCTGCAAACCCGATCAACCAGAGGGGCCTGGATCCCATCAATAACAGGCATCCCAATCCCCTTCAAGTCACAAGACCCACCAACCATCATCATTTCAGTCTTGTCAGGATTCAGCTTCAATCAGCTCGCCCTCATCCAGTCCACAACAGCAGCCAGACATTGAGTAATCACCGAGACGTGACGGAATTCAAATCGGAATTTAGATTGCACTGATCAAAACTAATACTGGCAATTTTCTTCACATATAAAGCTCTTCACAACCTTGAACCTCTCTGAGTTAATTTCCCTCCATACTCCAGTCCGTGAACCCCACTCCTCCTCTGTCCCCTCTCTCACCCTCCCACACCTCCCCTGCTCCCCTAACCGCCTTCATCCCTTCTCCATAGCTGCCCCTCATGCCTGGAACTCCTTCCCTGCCCACATCTGCCTCACCTCCTCCCTTCGTACCTTCAAATCCCTCCTCAAGACCCACCTCTTCCGCTCTGCCCTCCCCATCTCCTCACTCCCCTCACCTAACTCCTGCTAATACCCTCCATCCAGTACAAACTGTTACCTGAGGTCTGTGTACTCATATCCTCACCACACGGACCAACCAGTCACCATTCTTGATGTAACCAAGCCAAGCCCATGCACCTGGGACCTCGCATCTTCGTGAATGTTACACTCCTTGTCTCTCCCTCTGTTCCCCTTCCTTCAGCTCTCCCCTGTCTCTCAGATTGTAAGGCCTAGGGCAGGGACCGTGTCTATTCAATTAATTTGTAAAGCACCAGGTACATTGCTAGTGCTATATAAATGCTTGTTCATTATTATTATTAATAATAATAATAATTATTATTATTATTATTATTATTATTGTTATTATTATTATTATTATTGTTTGCACAAAACAGCTGCCAGCCATTTCCTACATGCTGAAATCATTGATCAGAAGTTTGTTTTAATTGGAATTCCAATCGAAATACCACCAGCCATTCTCATTTTGTGTAACTTTTCCACAAAATTGAAATGGGTGTTTTGAACCACCCCTAGATGACAGATGTGGAGAGGAGTGCACAGAAACAGCCTGTCCTGGGACCTCAGGAGTGCTGGACTTGAGGTCATCAGGACTCAACTCTCTGAGGACCCCCTCTGGCCATGGGCCCTGGGCCATACCCCCTAGTAGCCCTGCTAAAGGTTGGCCCTGGAGGGGTACCCTATATCTACAATACTATGGACAGATACTTGCCCAGTAGATCTTTGAAAACTGACAAGGAAGGAGATATCACAACATCTCAAGGCAATTATGGAACTCCCCCCCCCATTGGAGATTCATTTAAGCACAAGTTTGCTCATCTTCCGGAGATAATGTAATACCATTCTATTTGGCCAGGTGTTTGGCAGGCAGGGATAGGGTTGAGTGGTATTGGTTGTGGGAGGGGGATAGGAAAAGGGTTGTGGGTGGTTAATGAGATTTTTTTTAGATGTTTTTATTGGTTGTATGCTGCCCTTGAGCCTTAAAGGAAAATGTGGCATATAAATGTGAATCATAGGGATGGGCGAATGCGGTTCGGAAGTTTGGATTTTGGCTCGAACTCGGCCTGTTCAGACCAACGAACCTGAACCCGAACATACCGAACAAACCAAACACCGAACGGTGAAATGGCCAAACAGTTTGATCAGTTCAGATCGCGTTCGGGTGAGTTTGGGTGGCAAAAAAAGGTTCACTGGAAGGTCAAACATGACAGGGAGATGTAGTCAGTCACTGAGGAGCAGACTTCCAGGCACCAGGGGTGGAGAGGCTTGCAAGAAACAAAACTAATTATCTGCCTCCCCCCTTCCCAACACCTTCTGAGCTAGTCACTGTTCCTGAACAGCAGGCGTTGAGTAGGATTTTTAGATGCTTTAAGTTTCATTTCAGTTTTGTACTGAAATGAAACTTAAACCTTAAACTGAAACTTTGTGTTATGCACTGTACAGACTCATTGAGTATGTATTTATTTCACTACAGACTCCTCTTCTGTTTGTGATATATATATTCATATCTATCTATCTATCTATCTATCTAGCTATCTAGCTATCTATCTAGCTATCCCCCCATCCCATCTCCATCTCGATAGATAGATAGATAGATAGATAGATAGATAGATAGATAGATAGATAGATAGATAGATTTTTTTAAATCTAATATTATATATATATATTTTATCTAATATTATATCTATCTATCTACACTAAATCTAACTGCTATTAACTATTCTAAATGCTATGAACTAAATAGATTATCTAATAAGTACACAGGCCTATTCCTACACACACTAAAACTAAATCACTAACGCTAAGCTAACTCCTACAACTCTCTACTATCTATCTATCTATCTATCTATCTATCTATCTATCTATCTATCCCCCCATCCCATCTCCATCTCTCTCTAGATAGATAGATAGATAGATAGATAGATAGATAGATAGATGTAGAGAGTTTTAGGAGTTAGCTTAGTGATAGAGATAGCGTTAGTGATTTAGTTTTAGTGTTTGTAGGAGTAGGCCTGTGGACTTATTAGATAATCCATTAGTTCATAGCATTTAGAATAGTTAATAGCAGTTAGATTTAGTGTAGATAGATAGATATAATATTAGATTAAAAAAAAACAACCCATATAAAAACAAAAAAAAACAAATAAAAAACAAAAGGAAACCATATAAAACCCAATAAAAAAAACAAAAAACCATATAAACAACAAAAAAACACCCATAACAACATTTTCCGAACGGCCGAACCGAACAGCCGAACGGCCTAACCGAACAACCTGTTCGGACGACCGAACTGAACAGCCAAACCCGAACTCGGCGAACTAACCGAATGGACGAACTGAATTCAGTCGAACCGAACGGATGAACTGAACGGACGAAACGAACGCAACCGAACCGAACGACCAAACCTGAACCGAGATCTGTTCGCCCATCCCTAGTGAATCAGTAAAATAAATAAATCATTCAGTCATTCCTGTTGTCCATTCGTTTGTACAGTTAGCAAGTTTTTTCCTAATGCAGTGTTATTTCAGAATAATGAACCCCTATAGAACCAGAGAAAAGGGGTATTTTTCAGATGTAATTATTAACTCCTGCAACTCCATCCAGTGTTGAATTTGATGATATCAGCTGCATTAACCTTCATCTTATGCCTTGAAAAGCACAACATTATGTCGGACATGAGGTAGATTTTTACCCCATTCCTTTGGCACTTAAATTGCTTGAATATGTAATTTAACGTGAAATGTGATGGAGTAGATTTCTACTCCAGACTGGGGTATAAATCTACCCCACAGTCAAATGAATTGGGGTATCTGGAAGTTACTCCTAGTTACCCCTAGGGCCTTTTTGGTCACATAAAAAATGGTTAATGGTAACCAACTTTCCTTTGGGGATATTGATTTGTCCTTGGGCCCCAGGTGACCTCTCCCCCTCCTCCCCTGTCAGAGGAGGGGGGTGGGGCCAGGGCTTCCCGGAGTAACTTCCAGATTGGGGGGGAGAGAAAAGCAGTCTGCAGCCTGGAAGCACTGCAGGCCGCACAGCTAAGGGTTATGCCAAAGGGCCCTTAGGTGAGACCCTTAGCGGACCAGGAGGGACTGGGGGGAGAGTGTTCTGTGGGTTAGGCACGGGACGTTCTCTGCACATTTGTGGGTTCTGGGGGTAAAGGGAGGGCTGGGAGGGGACTGCAGTGGGAGTATCTTGGACCGCAGTGAAAGCAGGATACAAGGAGGGACTGGGGTACGGGGGTGGGGGGCTTCCCCTTCCTGACTGCTTAAGACCACCAGGGAGACGTTGGGGTTGCTGATGGCATGGGAGGTCAACACCTCCCTTAAGGAGGGCAGGGCCTAAGGGTCTCTTAAGGAGGCTGTGGTGTGACCTTTGCTCATAAAACCTTCACTTGATGCTGACGCCCTTGCCAGCTACTGACCTGTCTCTAACCTTCCCTTTTTAGGGAAGGTTATTGAGAGGGTGGTGGCCCAGTAGCTCCCGGACCATCTTGACCAGGTTGGTTTCCTGGATCCCTCGTAATCTGACTTTCGTTCAGGATAGGGCACTGAGACTGTGCTTGTGGCCTTGGTCAATGATCTGAGCCATGCTTTAGACCAGGGACAGTCGACCCTTCTGGTCTTGTTAGATCTGTCAGCTGCTTTTGATACCATTGACCACGAGTTGTTGGTGACTCATCTGTGGGATCGTGCCAGGGTGGGTGGAATCATTCTAGAATGGTTCTGCTCATTCCTGGCCAGTAGGACTCATTGTGTGGTCTTGGACGACTTACATCTGGTGCGACGGTTATGTCCTTATGTCTCAGACTGCGACCGTGCCACCATCATCCGTGCCTTCATCACCTCAGCGCTTGATTACTGTAACACACTCTACATGGGGCTAACCAAGGTGATGGTCCGGAGGCTGCAGCTGGTGCAGAATGCGATGGCCCATCTCCTGATGGGCACGGGCCTCTGAGAGCACATAAAACCAGTGCTCCATTCTCTGCACTGGCTGCTTGTTGCCTACGGGCCCGATTCAAGGTGTTGGTGTTGACCTTTAAAGCCCTACACGGCCTGGGCCCCACCTACCTGCAGGACCGCCGCACTCCCCAGGTTCTGGAACAGCCATTGTGGTTGGCCAGAGGTGCCCTTTTGGAGGTCCCACACGTTCGGTAGAGGCCCACATTGGAGAGGACATTCTCAGTCACCGCACTTTGGTTGTGGAAGTCCCTCCTGGCAGAGGTTTGTTTGGCCAAGGACCTTCTCTCCTTCAGGCGTTAGTTAAAACTTGGCTGTTCTGCCAGGTGTTTGGTGAGAGAGACAGTTAGGGGGAGGGATGGGAAAGGGTTTGGGGTGTGTGGAATTGATGGTTTTATTGTTATTTGTTTTAAGTTATGTGTATATTTTATATTGTTTTTATATTGTTCGCTGCCCCAAGTTGCCTTTGGCAGGAGGGGGCAGGATAAGATATTTTTATAATAAATAATAAATATTGTGTACCTGTGTGCAGGTGACAGTGGGGCCAATCCCAATCCCCACGGATCCCGTGTGCAGACACGCAGACACATGCCTGTTTGGAAACTGCCCACACCGCCATAGCGCCATGCAGAAATCACATGCGTATTCACGCTCACATAGGATCCACAGGGCTTGGGATCAGCCCCACTGTCCTAAAAGGGCAAAGTTGAAGAGACACTGCCTTGAGAGTTATTGCAAGAGATGTTCACCCAGGGTAGCATTCCACCCCAACACAGAAGACAAGGGCAGATGTTTATGTCTCTGCCTGCTTATGGTTACCTTTTAAATCTCCTCCCCAGCTGTTTCCCAGATGATATTCCTTGATGCGACACACCTAATTTTGTGTGAGAGAAGCTGTCTCCAGGCTGCCAAAGGGCTAACAGACTCAGAATAGCAATGACTGGAGCTGTGTGAGGAAAGAGAATCCAAATATAATAAAACCTTCCCACTTTAAAAGCAGTCTCTTCCCTTACCTGTTTGTTATTCTTTCTTCTACCCGGCCACCTCTCACTCACCAGAAATACCATGGAGATTCACAGAAACGAGACTGATCGTTCATGAAACTCCATATTGGTATCGTTCCTAGATGACCAAAAACCAGTTGTCAGGCAGAGTAAAACTCTAGAGGTAACAGTCGCAGGTACTGGATGTCCATACCCATGACTTATCAGATTCCAACTGTATTAAGAGCATCTGTTTGCAAACCGTTTAGCAACCAAATGTATGTAAAAACCCAAAACAAGTAGATGACATTACATCTGGTGTAGAGAAAGTAAAGTTTCCATGTTGGTCCCAAATATAGGCAATGAAGACAAATGCCATTTTCACATGGATGCCTCCCACCGTCCGTCCGTCCCCCCCTACCAGGTGTGGGAGGGTGTTACATGCATGGAGGCATTAATGGAAATGGTGCAGCGGTGGGTGGGTGGGATGGGTGTTCTCTGGGGGCTTTCCCGTGTGAACAGCATGGACCGTGGGTGGGGGTGCGTGTGCACTCCTGGAGTACATGCACCTCCGCCCATTTCTACCCATCACCTACCCACAGAGCCATCCAGAAAACCGGAGGAGGATCCATGGGTGGAGATGGATGGAGGTGGGTGTGCGCCCATGGGAACGGGCGCACACCCACGTCCACCCACCACAGCAGCACACCCATCCCCCCACCCACCACTGCTCTTATAAAAAGGGCCAAAGTAGTAGATTGATATCTTTTATTGGACCAACTACAGTTGGTGGAGGTATTCAAGCTTACAGACAGTGTTATGTCTGGTAACACCCAAAGTTCAGTATACCAGGGACCTTTGCTCGCTGCATTTTTTGTATTGCTACCCACGAGGGAAACACAGTGAACATGACACACTGACAGAATCCAAACCAGGTTGGGGAACCAAACACACATTCCCGCAGTTGGGCCACCAGGGAGGGCAAGGAGAAGCACAAATCTGTTTCTAGTTGGCCCCCCTAGTGAACATGGGTCACTGAATTAGCATGAGTAGGATGGAAGAATTAGAACGCATCTGGTAAGATACCGCTGTCCCTGCATACACCCTAAAGTTCCTGCTTTCTCAAATGGAAGAAAATGCATACACCAATTTGTTGGTTTTCCCTAGGGAGAAAGAAAAAAAGAAGTCACTGAAGCAAGCGATCAATGCAGGGGCTCATGATCGTCATTTAGATAGGCTATCAGCCCTTTAATACAGGCCATGAGAGGCGATCTTATGTTCTCAAGGTGGCTGATCTATTGAAATGCAATCTAATACCGTATGTTCCGTCTATATGTTCAGCCTTAATGCTGTATAATCACCAGCCTCTTATGTATTAATTAGAGCTTAGCTTTACAATTGGGATGAGCAGAAAAGTAAGCATGAAATCAAAGCTGGATTTGATTAACATACTTTGACAGGATCTCGACCAACGAAGAGGGCGCCTTTAATATCGCACTGATGGTGCGTGTAATAATAAAGCATGACAAAATATTATGGGTTTGAAGAGATTGGGGTTATTCATAGACCTTAGCGGCTTTCCGAGTCAATCTGTTTTTCTGCTGATGCCCATCTCTCCTCTTCCACGTAGTTTAAATGCTGCACTTTCCCATAAGAACGGAATGGGGTGGGGGGGAATTGACAACATATGTTTGTCCTTTTCTTAAAATTTTGTATGACCTCTCAATGTGCATAGGAGAATGGAAAAGTGGATAAAATACATCGATGAGAATGGACACAATATGGACAAAATGGATGAATACATGAAAGAGAATGGACACAACAGCTCCATGTTAAAGAAACAGACCACTATATATCAAGGCTGGCTTCTTTCAAACCAGATTGTTCCTAGGTAATTTGTCATGAGCATCATCAGAAGTTGGATTTCACAACTACTTCTTTCCACTCCCACAATTTACATCTTTTCACCATTTCCCCACGTTACAATGGGGGAATGGGTCCTGGGAAATCCTAAGTCCTGCCCCCTTGTTTTATCCCCCTCCCCAAGACTTCTCAAGTGTCTGGTTTACATAGTGTAGGGCCACGTCAAGAAGAAGGGACAGGGCAAAGAGACTGTTTTCTCCCTTTCTAATGTGGCCACAGTGACGCACCCTTTTGCAATATTGTGAGCCAGGCACAATGCTCTGAAAGGGGAGCGGTCATGCCCAAAGGATTGTTGGTTAAAGGGCTTTCCCCCTACCCCATATTCTGATGTGGCTGTGCCCCGAGTGTTGTGACATCACAATCCTCCCAAAGGAGGCAGGATATTACTGAATAAAGAGCCTGTCCTTTCTCCAAAAAAACCATTCTGATGGTTCTGCTCTGAAGAGTACCATATGCCATGGTAAAGAAACTTCTTGGTATTTTCCCTGTGTTATCTTTGATTTTATCAACACTTGGAAGCATGTGGTAAGTCACCACTCTGTCATCAACTGCTGAACTGTTACCCCCCTTAGGAGCATTCACATGTTATGTTAGATTACCCCTAACACATAGGTAGAAAACCTGTCATGGCCTTAAGTGGTGGGGAAGCCATGGAGGACATGGTCTGGACCAGGTTGGGCCACCTAGCACACTTTTCTACAGCTGGGCCACCAGGGAGGGTGGAGAGATGCCCAAATATGCGGCCAGCCAGCCCTACCGCTGAACTGTGCCCAGCGCCCCCACTGTGCCCCCACCATTCACCATGGCAGCTAATGACATCTGTCCATGGCGCCAACCAGGGCAAACCCAGTCTGGGCTGGGTCATGTTGGTCCACAGCAGATGTGATAACCCACTGTGGCCTGCTTGTCCTAGTTGGTCAGATTGTAGCCCGGGCTGTGACCTGGAGATAATCGGGGGAGGGGGTGTCAGAGCCCGGGCTAGTCCCCAACCCACCCAGGATCAATCCTGGGTCAACATCTGTCAGCCCCTCAACAGATGTTATGGTGTCTCACAGGCCAAAACCTGAAAAAGCAAACCACAGTGGGCTACCATCAGGTGTGTTTTCTACCCATAAGTACCATACAACAACCCAGAGCCGTAAGAGGTATTCACTATGAATCTTTTTACTCACATAACAGCATGTAACAACATGTCACATGCAATCTTATAGCAACCGAGATACCACAGGGTTTCTCCTAGGATACTTATGACTATCTCTAACACTCTTGGAATGTGTGACCAGGGCCTGCATCCCTCCAACATGCCCTCTCATTGGGTGTGTTTACACACACATTCCTCCTGCATGTTTGCTGTTACATCCTGAACTTTCTGTGTGTCTAAATCACTCACCCAGATCTTAAACATCCGGATCATTGAACTTCTGCGTAGAACTTCTCCCAGAACATTTGTGTGTAAAAAATTCTCCTGGTAAACTGCTTTGCTCCAGGCAGCTGTGGTCACTTGGTTTCCATGGCAGCCTGTCACGTCTACAACTGCAGCTACTTTAGGCTGCCTCAGAGCAGTGTTTGTGTGAAGAATGCATCCAGGAACTGCCTCAGGGCAGCGTGTGTGTGAAAAATGAATCCGGAACTTACTTGTGGACTTGTAAACCCAGAAGATTGAAACATCAGGAACTTTAACATGTGTCTAAAAATGCCCACTGTCTACTTGGAAAAGGCAGAATGCAGGACTTAATTTTAGGGGTGCTTGTCAGAGCTCTGCCCCTGCAATTAAATTCAAAGGGGAGCTGAGCCCCTGGAAAATCTTCCCAGAAGGATGGCATGCCCCTAATTGTGAAAGACCAGGAAAATGACGATATTGGCCATTTTGGCGTTGCGAAGGAAAGACAGAAAAAACCCTGCCTGGTCTATTTGGCTTTCATGAATGAC
The DNA here is from genome assembly GCA_003113815.1 of Sphenodon punctatus. Lineage (NCBI taxonomy): Eukaryota > Metazoa > Chordata > Lepidosauria > Sphenodontia > Sphenodontidae > Sphenodon > Sphenodon punctatus. The sequence continues at coordinate 665,166 of QEPC01013153.1, read as the reverse complement.
TTTCCTACCCCAACTCCTCTGCCACTCATCATCTAGACCAGAGCTATGGAACCTCCGGCCCAGGGGCCAAATGTGGCCCATGACAAGTTTTTATGTGGTCCCTTTCCAGAGTCTGGATTTGGCCCCTGGATCCAGTTCCTACCTCCAATCACTGCAATAATAATAATAATAATAATAATAATAATAATAATAATAAATAATTCATTTATTAGCGGCTCCAGCTTTCGCAAATGCCCTCATTTACAAAACCAAATTTACAGGACTCACATAAAAGAAAAACAGTCTAAACAATAAAATATTGGTAACAGTGAATCAAATTTACCATACGGTACATCAGACCAATTTTACCATAATATAATTAATATCTAATCTTCTAATATCTTATAAAGTTATAAATTTACTAAATCGTGACCAAGCATGGTGATGCGAGAGTTGTATGAACCGTTTCAAATGCCTTAGGCAACAATATACAAATAGCATATCAAGCAACTATTACTAATGCCAAGACAGGAATTCGAACTTAGGTTGTAGTTAGCATGATATTATTAGCCCTGAGCTTCGATTTAATTTCCATCCTTCTTTTCAATGCTAACCAGAGGAACGTTGCTATTGCAATCATATCCTCTGTACCTGACAAGGTAAGCAAATATTTGCAGCACTTGTATGAAGCAAAATCCACACCTTTTAAAAGGGGGAATATCCAGGTGAATCTCAAGGTGTGATAGTAAGGGCATCTCAGAAGAAGGCGCTCAGCTGTTTCAATCTCACCCAGATTGCAAGTACAACATCGGAGGTCGTAATCGAGACGAGCATAACGGCCCTTGATGACCGCAATCTGGATACGATGAAATCGCAAAAGCGTATAGCATCTACGCAAGTTTACGTTTGTAATCCTATCCAAGTATGGCTCGAAAGATATGGAAGTCTTAAGTTTTATTTATTTATTTATTTAAAATTTATATCCCGCCCCTCCTGCCCACAGGGCAGCTTGGATCGGCAAACAACATTCAATAATTTTTTTAAAAAAAACAATTTAAACAATTTAAAACAATTTAAAATACAATACAATGTGGGGAACCCCCCAACCCCAACCCTACCCCTCACCAAAAGCCTGACAGAACAGCCAGATCTTACATACACGCCGAAACAGCAAGAGAGTGGAAGCCAACCGAGCCTCCTTGGGGAGCGAATTCCACAGCACAGGGGCAGTCACTGAAAAAGATCTAACTGGTGGCCACCCGCCTCACCTGGGAAACCTCCAAAAAGGCTCCCACGGATGATCTCAAGGGTGGCACGGGCACATGGGGAGTGAGACGGTCCCACAGATAAGCAGGGCCCAGGCCGTGAAGGACTTTAAAAGTTAAAACCAGCACCTTGAATCTGGCCCGATGCTTTATAGGCAGCCAGTGCAGAGCCCGGAGCACTGGTGTCATGTGCTCCCTGCGACCCGCCCCAGTAAGGAGACTGGCTGCGGCATTCTGTACCAACTGCAGCCTCTGTTCCAGCTTCTCAGGCAGCCCCATGTAGAGCACGTTGCAGTAATCCAGCCTCGAGGTGATGTAGGCATGGATGACAGTGGCGAGGTTAGAGTCTGAGAGATACGGCCGAAGCCACCGGACAAGATGTAACTGCCGAAACGCACTCCCCGCCATGGCCACAACCTGATATTCCAGGTTGAGCCATGAATCGAGGAACACACCCAGACTCCGCACTTGAGAGACCATGGGTGGGTGAACCCCCACAACAAGAGGAGATTCAACCACTCCCAGGTCCCCCAAGCCCTAGCCCACCAACATCACCTCCATCTTTTCAGGATTCAATTGCAGATGGCTCGACCTCATCCAAGCCCCCACAGCTGACAGGCACTGGGAAAATAAGAAGACTGTATGGCCTGGGTCGATGGAAAAGGAGAGGTAGAGCTGAGTGTCATCAGCATACTGATGACATGCATGCCCTGAAACCCTCTCACGATCTCCCCTAACAGCTGCATATAGATGTTAAACAAGAGGGGGGACCGAATGGCACCCTGTGGGACTCCACACATGAGGTCCCAGGGGGAAGACATACACTCCCCCAATACCACCCGGTGAGTTCTCCCAGCCAGGAATGAACGAAACCAGTCCAAAACCATTCCGCCAATTCCAGCATGGTCCTGCAGGCGAGTCACCAACACCTCATGATCGACTGTCGAACGCAGCCGAAAGGCCTAGCAGGACCAGTAGGGTCTGATGACCCTGGTCCAACGCCAGATGGAGATCGTCAACCAAGGCCACCAATGCCATCTCCGTACCATACCTAGGCCAAAACGCAGACTGGGAAAGATCAAGGAAACCTGTGCGATCCAGATGTTCCTGGAGCTGCCGTGCCACAGCCCGTTCAATAACCTTCCCTAAAAAGGGAAGTTTAGAGACCGGCCGATAACTGGCAGGAGCATCAGTGTCAAGAGATGGTTTCTTAAGCAGGGGTCTAATCACAGCCTCCTTAGGAAGTCAGGCACCCTGCCCTCCCAAAGGGAGGCACTAACCACCCCAGCCAGCAACGGCTGTAACGTCTCCTGGCTAGCTTTCACCAGCCAGGACGGGCATGGAACTTGCTCACAAGTAGAGGCTCGAACAGATCCCAACAAGGACTCCACATCGGCAGGCACCACCATCTGAAACTGATCCCACAAAACAGGACAGGACGGGGCATCCATAGCCCCAAGATGATCCTCTGCAATAAATGCGGAACCAAAATCGTGGCAGATGCGAGCGATCTTATCTACAAAGTACTCGATAAACCAGTCACAGCGGTCACTGGATTGCTCCAGGTCCAGGCGGAGACAGGCAGGACTGACCAAACCTTTCACCACCCGGAAAGGCTCCGCTGGACGTGACTTTGCAGATGCGCCAATAAGGGCAGCAGAAAGCTGCTTCTTTGCTGCCTGCCCCGCCACAGCATAGGCCATTAAACTGCTCTTATGCTGTGATCGATAATACTGGTCACGAGTACGGCGCCACCGTCACTCTAACCATCTGCTCTCCCGCTTCAAACACAGCAGACCCTCAGTAAACCAAGGAAACCTGTGGGGGACTCAGGAGGGCAGCAGACGCCTGGGAGCCATTAAACTGCTCTTATGCTGTGATCGATAATACTGGTCACGAGTACGGCGCCACCGTCACTCTAACCATCTGCTCTCCCGCTTCAAACACCGCAGACCCTCAGTAAACCAAGGAAACCTGTGGGGGACTCAGGAGGGCAGCAGACGCCTGGGAGCCACTCTGTCAATGTTCTCAGCCAACAAGGTGTTCCAGAAGGCTATGAGATCATTGACAGAGCAGGTGTCAAGGTCCAGAGGAAACTCCCCCAGAGCATTCCGGAACCGATCCGGTTCCATAAGTCTCTGGGGGCGGACCAATCTAATAGGTCCTGCACCCTGTCGGGGGCTAACATGCGCCAGGATGCATGCCTTAAGGAGGTAATGGTCAGACCATGACAAAGGCTCTACCCCCTTAACTTCTACTAACTGACCTCCCACCTCAAGGCCAGTGCAGAAAACCAAATCCAATGTATGTCGCTCCTCATGTGTGGGGCCACAGATGATTTGGCACAGGCCCATGGTTTTCCTGGAGGCCATGAACTCATGCCTTGCTCCTCCAAGATCAGTGTCAGTGTGGATATTAATGTCCCCCAGGACCACTAATCTAGGGGTCCGGAGGATCACATCTGACACCAGATCAGCAAGAGCATGTAGGGATGCCTCCGGGTAGTTTAGCCAGCCAAGGTGCCACTCTCCATTGGGAAATCACAGCCAGATTTCCTGATTCCCTATCTCTCCTATTCTAGCTATAAATTCACTTTTAATAGCTGTGAAGGGCCTTCCCACAAAATATTCAAAGGAGAACCCCGTTTGGCTCAAGAGAATGGCACGGTAACACAGCCAAGGGTATACCCTTAAAGCTGAGTGGGTTAGTTCTTCCCTTAAACACAAAATGGGGAAAGCAGTCTCCTGTTGAGCCAAGAGTCTCAACCAAAATCTAACAAAGGATATCTTGGAAGAAATTTCAATAGACACCAAACCAGTCTCTGCTCTGAGAATTGCACCAGGCACATTTTGTCCGACTCTTAAAAGATTTTGGACTCTCTTAAGGGAAATTATATTGGGAAAGGGTATAATCTCCAGCACCAAAATCGCCGACGCAGGAACCTTGGCAAGGAATGTTTGAAGAAATACAGAGATAGGTACTCCTCTAGAGATTTTCGCAGCTCTAGTGATACTGCGGACAGAATTTAAGGGCTTGGCTGCTCTGTTCTGAATATGAGCAGTCCACGTACCCCTATTTGTAAAAGTTACTCCAAGATAGGAAAAGGATTTTACTACCGAAAAACATTTGTCCTTACATTTCCATTTGGTGGCGGCAAATTGTTGTCCAATAGTCATAATTTTTTATGTTGGGGTGTTAGTCCATTGGCTTCACAATAAGATCTCAATTTTATAATTAGCCGTCTAAGGCCTATTTCCATTTGGGATAATAGCACTAAATCATCTGCGTACTGTAGTACGCAGAGAGGGTAATTCCCAATCTTAGGGGCATGGGTGTTTTCGGCCTTAAGATGATCAACAAGGTCCGATAAGTACCGACTAAATAATCTAGGAGCTAGGACGCAGCCCTGTCTTACACCTCTGCCAATATTGATTAGGTCACTCAGTCTGCTCTTACCTCCAGTTTTAACTACTGCTTCATTGTTTAGGTGGAGCTGAGCAAGTAGGGCCAATACTTTCTCATTCAGACCCAATAGTTTCAGGTTTTCCCAGAGATTCACACAAGGAACCGCATCAAAGGCCTTTGATAAGTCTATAAAAGCCAAAAATATCTTCCCTCATCTGAGTTTATGATATTTAAATATGACATGTGTTTAACAGAAGTCCATAATTGATCACCTGGTTCTAAAACCAAACTGCTCCTCAGGGATAATAGCCTGCTCCTCTGCCCACTTCTCAAGGTATTGTTGAAAGAATTTAGCATATAATTTACCTGTCACGGATAACAAACGTATTGGTCTGTAGTAAGACGGACCTTTCTATGATCTTTTTTTAAAATTGGTACAATCCAACTTTGACGCCACGTCTGTGGGATCTTACCTTCCTTGCTAATGTTTGAAAATAAATGAAAAACTGCGCTCAGGGTAAAGGAACAAAGATGAAGGCATGCATGCAAGGATAAGCAACAGATTCATGGCATAAATCCATGATCTCAACCCTCCTTTTCTTGACTATTCCCCTTAAGCACCCCTTCCCCGTCTTCTATGCGGCCCTTGAAGCTTATGCTAATTTTCACAGTGATCCCCTCCGAAGGAAAACGTGCCCTATCTCTGGTATAGACTGAATCACGAGAAAGCCTGTTTGATATTCAGCTGTAGAGAGGCAGGGTAGTTCAGTGACCAGGTTGCTAGCTGGGCATTAAGAGTCAGTTGCCTGCTTTGACAAGCTCTGAGGCAAGGGTTGGGTTTTTTTGGGACAAGGGTGTGGATTCTGGGGCAGGCTCCTTCTTCTGGGAAAGGGCTGGGAATTCACCCCCCACCCCCCTAATTAAGTACTGTCTGAACTTAGGTCCTTTTTACACAGGCAGCGATGGGTGGGGGGGATGGGTGTTCTGCCATGGTGGGTGGAGGTGGGTGCCCTTTCCCATGGACACACACTCATCTCCACTCACGGAGCCGCCTCCGTTCTTCTGGATGGCTCCATGGGTGGCTGATAGGCAGAGGTGGGTGGAGATGGGTGTGCATTGGGAGCGCACACGCACCCCCATCCACCGCCCATGCTGTTCGCACCGACGAACACCCATCCCCCCCACCCATCGCTGCCTGTGTAAAAAGGACCTAAGTTCTGACAGTACTTAATTTGGGGGGGGGGTGTGAATTCCCAGCCTTTCCCCAGAAAAAGGATCCTGCCCCAGAATCCACACTCTTGTCCCCAAAACCCCAACCCTTGGCATGTACGCAGACGCCCCCCTGCATCACACACCCAGCAGGGGGTGGGGGCGTGTCCGTGTAAAAACAGCCTTAGTCCACTCAAGGTTTCCTTTCAGATTCAGCGCTTTGCTGGTGTAGTTTCATCCACATGAAACATCATCCTTCATTTCCTGGCATCCCACTCCTATCCCCCAATCCTCCATTCCATGCTCAGTCAGATCGTCCGTTGACTCCCCATTGGGAAATTTGCCTGAGTGAGGATGGTGACAATTCGGCTCTTCCACAACTTTAGCCTGCTGTGCATCACATCGGGCTTGGCAGTTTGTCTTAACTGCAGAGTGGCCAAATTATAAAACGTTTTTTTAATTTAGTTTTATACACCAACAAACTGTGGGGGGGGTGGCTAAGTGGAAGGATGAGTCGTTAAGAGACAGGGAGACTCTTTGAAGGTGAGCTCTGCACACTAAAGACTTGAGGATGGTAGAATATGACAGGGAAATTGACATTTTTGGCAGATTATTTAGGCTTCCCCGTCAATGAAGGCCTGTTGGGTGATTTGAAGTGAGCTGAGAAAAGCTTGATCACCTCTGTTCAGTCCTCGAGAGAACAGCTCTCTGCAGCACAGCTGTGTGGTTCCCCCCCTGCTTTTCCTATAAGAAGCAGCAACAGAATGTTAACAAGCTTCATTTTCTGTACTCAACAACTAGCAAGTGACCTTTGACCACTTCCCTGGTTGTTTGTGTTCTTGATGCTGATAGAGCTGGATTTTCACAAGACAGACCTGGATAATTTCCATGGCAGTAACGCTGCTGCAAACCAATTAGCGAGCCAGCTTGATAGGCTAAGGTTGTGGAGATGCCTATGGCTACTTTAATAACTTTCTTCTGCATCAGTATGATACTATTGATTTCTTTACCTCTGGACCGAAAGACGAGGGTTCATGCTCCATAGCGGGAGAGCAGCTGGGAGAGAGAAAGCCGTGGAGATGCCACATTGTTTACAATAATTTAGCTTTGTTTTTGAGATATCACATGCACTTGGCCTCATTTCTCTCTCGTCTTAGTTAGCATTAATGCAATTAAAACATGTTTGCACCCGTTAATAAGAGTGCTGACTGTGAACAAAAGGTTGTCTTCAATAATCTGTACCGTCACGAGTAGCAAGTTGTATATTTAAACCAAAGGGGGCAGGGGGGAACCTTTTCCCTTCCAGGGGCTACTTTGAAATGTATTTATTTATTTGTTTGTTTATTTGAATTTATATGCCACCCTTCCGAAAGGCTCAGGGCAGCTCACAAACAATAAAAATATTAAAACCCATACAAAAATACCCTTAAATTCCCCAATATTAGTACAATATCCAAGGATCATCTAGACGTTTGGGGCAAGGGTGTTTAAGGGGTGCGCTTGGGTAGAGGATGTTCCAGATGATTTATCTGTGCCCTGAATCTGTCCCCTCCCGTGTGCACGCCCTCATCTCTGATCCCTCTCCCTGAGTTTAGTCTTTCATTCCTTGGGGGTAGGAATTGGATCCAGGGGCCAGATTCAGGAACTGGAAGGGGGCCAAATAAAAACGAACTGTGGGCTGCATTTGGCCTAGGGATGGGCGAACGTGGTTCGGAGTTCGGACCGAACTCGGTCTGTTCGGTCGACTGAACCGAACTTCCAAACCGAACTTGAATTTCAAACCGAACTGAACTGAACTGAACTTTAATTGCATTAATGCTAACTAAGACGAGAGAGAAATGAGGCCAAGTGCATGTGATATCTCAAAAACAAAGCTAAATTATTGTAAACAATGTGGCATCTCCACGGCTTTCTCTCTCCCAGCTGCTCTCCCGCTATGGAGCATGAACCCTCGTCTTTCGGTCCAGAGGTAAAGAAATCAATAGTATCATACTGATGCAGAAAAAAGTTATTTCCTAATTCCATTCTGTTCGCCCGTCCCTAGTGGCAGCACACACCAAAAACCCTAGTTTTGAATGGTCGAACTTGGTTCGGAAGTTCGGAATTTGACCGAACTTGGTCTGTTCGGTCGACCGAACCGAACTTCCGAACTGAACTCGAATTTCAAACTGAACCGAACCGAATTTCTGAACTTGAATTTCAAACCAAACTGAACCGAACTGAATTTCTGAACTCCGTTCTGTTCGCCCATCCCTAATTTGGCCCCCTTTGATTTAAACAAACACATTTTGTGTCCCAAAGATCTTGCACTTTTGCGTCTTCTTTATATCAGAAGCTCTTAATTTGGAGGAATAGTCATGCGGCTGTAACCCTTGCATCTGTTCAGACTAGCACAATTGTGAGCTAATGGCCACATACTAAGACTGGCCAGGCATATTCAGTGAGGTAATAACATTCCATTTTGCCTCCCTGTAATCTCTCCCTTTCTGCGTGAACAAAAACAAGGTTATAGTAAGTGAAGGAGTTATTGCCCTTGTTGGGGAATGTAGAATGGGTTTTCATAATAAATTCCTGCTGGTGAGAGCTGCCAGTGATAGAGTCAGTCTGTCCAGGGAAGAGGGGCTACCATCAAAGAGTGTTAAAAGCAGGCTAAAGCAAGTTGGGAAACAGATTTGTGGGAGAAATCATACATTGGTGTGAGGCATCAGTTTCGTGGTTTAGCAGATCTACCTTTAGAGCTAAAAGGGGTAGCTCATTTGCTACCTGTGGTTAATACCCAGAATCTGGGCAGGCTTTTGGGTGCCCAGTCAGGACCCGAGGACCCAATCAGGTGCCCAATTATCTCAAATACCAGTCTTACTTTTACCAAGTTACCAATTTTCGATGTCAACCAATTTTGGTAGCAGAAAACTGGAAAATCAATACAGGAAACCAGAAATGCAGTACTGGAAACCAGAAATTTGATACTGGAAATAGGTAAATAAGTACCCCAATTGGTAAATTGGTAGATAGAGCTGAAATGAGAATCCAGCACATTTCACATGAGAACAGGTTAAGAATTGGCCGACTCTTGACCCATTCTCGTTCTCGCAAATCTCGTTGAGAAGCTGATTCTCACTGAGATGTTATGAGAATATGAGGGTAAGTTTCAGCCCTATTGGTAGATTGAGTAGCCCGTTCGGCACTAGTTGGGTACTGGTTAGTACCCGAGGTTACTAGACATGTACTTTAAATCTGATGGGTATCCATTTCAGCTCTAATTTAAGTGTCTATTAGGGATGGGCGAACGCGGTTCGGAAGTTCGGAGTTCGGCCCGAACTCGGCCTGTTCGGATGACCGAACGTGAACATGAACACGAACACGAACATGAACATACTGAACAGAACAGAACACCGAACGGTGAAATGGCCGAACAGTTCGGTCACTTTGGCTTGCTTTCGGGTGGCAAAAAAAGGTTCACTCACTGTAAGGTCAAACGTGACAGGGAGGGGTAGTACTAGTCACTGAGGAGCAGACTTCCAGGCACCAGGGGTGGAGAGGCTTGCAAGAAATGAAACTATCTGCCTCCCCCCTTCCCAACACCTTCTGAACTAGTCACTGTTCCTGAACAGCAGGCGTTGAGTAGGATTATTAGGTTTTGTACTGAAATGAAACTTAAACCTTAAACTGAAACCTTGTGTTTGTGATTCCCCCCACTCCCATCCCATATATATAGAGATAGAGAGACAGGTTAGGGATAGTAGCTGTAGGAGCTAGCTTAGTGATAGAGATAGCGTTAGTGATTTAGTTTTAGTGTTTGTAGGAGTAGACCTGTGTACTTATTAAATAATCCATTTAGTTCATAGCATTTAGAATAGTTAATAGCAGTTAGATTTAGTGTAGATAGATAGATATATAATATTAGATAAAAATAAAAAATAAAAAACCCCATATAAAAACCAAAAAACCAAATAAAAAACAGAAGAAGACCATATAAAACCCAATAAAAAACCAAAAAACCATATAAAAAGCAACAAAAACACCCATAACAACATTTCCCGAATGGCCGAACCGAACGGCTGAACCCGAACCCGGGAAGCTAACCGAATGGACGAACCGAACGGATGAACTGAACACAGCCGAACCGAACAGGTGAACCAAACGCAACCGAACCGAACGGCCAAACCCGAACCGTGATCTGTTCGCCCATCCCTAGTGTCTATCATCTATGCTAGCATTTTCTAAATGTTTTGGACAAACGGACCATGGCCAACACTTAGAATTTCTCATGGATTGTGTCACCTTCAAATAGACAAACCTAGCCTGCAAAGAGCTTAGCTTGACACTCTGGTCATCTCCAGCAGAATGGAGGCCAGAATGACCTTAATATTTATGGGCTGGTTTCAAGGAAGCTAGGGACAGCATGTTCCTAGAATGGCTCTGTGGTTCATATCCAGCAACTTGCTGGTAAAGGTTCATCCTCAAGAAACATCATCCTTCATTTCCTGTCATCTTACTCTTCCATTCCATGCTTGGTAACATCTTCTATTGACATTGGTGTGGGGCATCAGTTTAGCATTCTGTGCATCACATCTGGGTTTTCAGTTTGACTTAATTGCTGAGTAGCTAAATTGTAAGCTATCTCTAGATTTCTTACTCACGCCAGAGATGGCCACAGAACATGCGAAACCTGAAGCCTGTGTTGCTGTCACTGAAGCACAAATTATGGCACTGTGGACCACACTGTACCCTCGTGAATAAAACATTGGACTTGGACCTAGGAAGCCTGGGTTCAAATCCTGTCTGAATCATTGGGCATTTTTACACACATGTTAAAGTTCCAGATTTTTCAATCTTCTGGGTTTACAAGTCCACAAGTAAGTTCCGGATGCATTTTTCACTCCACACTGCCCTGAGACAACCTAAAGTATGTTGCAGAGTAATAACTGATTCGCAATCAGTAAGGACAAATGCAGCTGAAGGTTTAAAAACAGAGCTTTAATTAAGCTTTCTCAGGCACAGATCCTTAGTTGCATCTAACTAGTAGTAAGACAAAATGGAGACTGAGACAATGAGAGAGAAGGGAAGAAGGAGTGGTTACACAAAGGAATTCAACTGGAAAACCCCATCTCCCTTCCATGTACATATAAACTTAGCAGCGCCATCTAGTGGCTCTATAGTCAATTACTTTTCTTAATACAGCAGGCATTAACTTATGGATGTTGCATATACTAACAAAGTAGCCGCAGCTGTAGACGTGACAGACTGCCATGGAAACCATGTGACCACAGCTACCTGAAGCAAAGCAGTTTACCAGGAGAACTTTTTACACACAAAGGTTCTGGGAGAAGTTCTACGCAGAAGTACAAAGATCCAGATGTTTAAGATCTGGGTGAGTGATTTACACATACAGAAAGTTCAGGATGTAACAGCAAACATCCAGGAGAAATGTGTGTGTGTAAAAACACCCATAATAAAAGGTCTTAACTTGTAAACAATGAATTGCTGAGCCCCAAGTCTGCCCCAGAAGCCATGTCCTGTGTCAGAGCAGGAAAATGAGCCTTACTCTCCAGATAGTAACCCAATAACTAGACCACCCTGAGCCTCTATGTCTGAGTATAAATCAGGAGTTCTTGTGATAGAATGTATATGATGACTATCACAGAGGGGGTGGAATGGTAAGTTGTGAATGAAAGCCAAGTAAACCGTCCATGTTTTTTTCTGGCTCTCATTTCTGACCTTCAAATGCATGGCCAAGGTTGGCCACTTCCTGGACTTCCACATTTTGGGAACATTCCTCCCTACCCTGTCCCCACCCTCTTGAATTTTGTTGCCTGGGCAAGGTTCCCCACAAATTAAACCCAGGCCATAACTAATGGGGGTGGCCTTGGACAAGTCACTGTCTCTCAGCCTTAGTTTTTCATCTGTAAAACAAGGATAATAATGACCTACTTCACAGGATTGTTGTCAGGGTGAACTAGATAGATTTTATAACACTTTGAACAGTGAAAGTGCTCTAGAAATGATAATCACTCACTTATCATTATTTGACTCTAGGAGCTGTAGGTAGGGGATTTGCTTTTGCACTTCACAGAAAGCTGACTTAGAAGGAGCTGTGTTGGACATCGAATGACTGAGTAGCCATCTAGAAAATTCCAGTCAAGATAAGCTGAGTTCCTGATGCATATTTCTCTCCATATTTTGGGTTCTAGAGCTCATAAAAACAGCCTCTTTGGGACAAAAAGGCCCTATGTTTTTGAGATGGAGACGTTCTCTCCTCAAAGATGTCAACCACCTTCCTTTATCTCTCTCGCACACACATCTGGGACCAATACACCACCCAGACTCTCTAGACTACTTTTTTTGAAGCACAATTAATTTTGAATTCGACAACCTAAAAAGTCACTTGGCTGCGGTCTGTGCCAGCAACATAAACTTAAGCCTGATTTTTAGATGGAATAGTTTCAGCTGGGCTGCATCCTGGCAAAATAAAATGCAATTTCTTACAAAACATCTGTTGATAGGCAAATCGCAATGCAGACAATAACATTCAGGAGCCGTATGGATTTGACTTAATCCCTGTAAGATATTGGACTCATAAACAAAAGCAGCTTCTGAACAATCTTTCTCCCTTATATCTCATGCTGTTTTAGGCTGCTTTCCGACGAGACGCAATGCGCATGGACTCTGAACCTATGAGAGTCAAATGACCCGTAACTCCCATCTCATCAGAAAGGCAGAAGTGTGGGTCTTTGCGAGCGGGTCTTTGGGTTTTGACTACTACTCTCCTGGACACATAAGTTTTCAGGCAAAGACCCGCACCTCCATCTTTCTGATGAGATGGGAGTTGCTGATCATTTGACTCTCATAGAATCCTGCGGCGCCACGGGCTGCACATTGTGTCTCATCAGAAAGCAACCTTAGTCCTTTTTCCTTAGACCAACCATTCTAACAATGATAAGAAATGTCTTGCCATGAAAGCAGTGGTGGATCATCCAATGAGGCTTCTGGGGCTCTGTTCCATTAAAAAAACTTGGCCATATGGATGAGTTGCTGATGCACTGCTGTTGCTACTGCCTTAGAACTAGAGCTGAATTGGATAGCAAAATTGCTAACTGCAGATAGTCAACCAGTCAACCAGTTAGTATTCATGTATCGCAATGGTTAACTGCAGTATGCAAACATAATACCGTTATGGAGTACCACAATATTGAAGTATTGTTGCTGAGTGATAAAAAGGCCAAAGTAAAAATAAAAATAAAAAAATAAAAAACTACAGCTCAGAAAAGGGGAAAATACACTGTGTTTTTACACATGTATTAATCCAGATTAAGTGGTTCTTAATCAGAATTAAGGTGATCGTGTGAACACTTTAGTCTGAATTACTGAACATGAATTCAAAATTTAACCTTGGTTCTGGGAATTTGCAAGGATTTATTTTATTCCAGATAAAGGTCAGTTTGAATTAGTGATCGTGTGAACAGTGAATAGATGCCATAGAATGCTGCAGAAAGACATGTCTCCGCTCTAGCTGTCTGTATCTCTGTGGTATCCTGCAGTTTTCCCAGCAGTCTCTACTTGGTGAGCTGAATTTAAAATCCACCACGCCAAGGTGAAGACCCACTCCATTTTGCAAGGTGACTGCTATTTCTGTTGCTGTCAGTGTATGCCCAGAAATCAGAGCGGAAGAGGATGCCGAAATCTGCTTGTTCTGTACCGTGTGATTTCACAGTCTTCCTTGTGACTCCTAATCCAAATTAACCTGTTCACACTGCTGAACTTCTTATTCCTGATTAAAAATGACTGTGTAAACAATTACTCCTGAATAATAACTCCAAATTAATGGATCTGAATTAAAAGCTATTTCGGATTAACTGTGATCATGTATAAACAGCCACAGAAAAATGAAACGTGGAAAAAATACTTAATGTAGGGTCCACGGACTGGAGGGAGAACCCATGCCCTCTGCTCGCATTGCCCCTAAATCAAACACGCCCACAAAATAAGATTGCACAAAATAAGATTGCACACTGCCCATGTGTGAACTACCAGTGCTGCAATCCTAGCAATGAGGAGGAGAAATTACAGTTAGCTTTTAAAAAAATTTGGCTGGGAAGCCAGCCCCCATGTGCACCTGGGTCAATAGCAGAGTTATTTTGACCATGGCATCCAATACCTAAGCACACCTTGACCAAGAGCAAAGTTTTGAAGTAGGCATCCAATGGGAAGCCACGTTAAACTTGAAAGTGGGACCTGGGGGTAAACTGGAACGGGATTGTGAGCAAGCAAACATTGCCAGTGATGCGGAAACACGGGCGACCCATTTTTCCAGTGATGCGGAAACATGGACGACCCATTGGTCACTTAACCATAACCATTAACCACTCATCTTGCCACTAGGCATGCTAACAAGATGAGAAAGGCTTTGGAACACAAATCATCTGAGGAGAGGTTGAAGGATTTGGCTATATTCAGGATGGAGCAAAGACCACTAAGGTGAGACATGATAACAATCTACAAATAATTTGAAAGACTGCTATAAAGAAGATGGAAAACAATTGTTTTCCCTTGCTATGGAGAGCTGCAGAAAGGGAGATTTTGGCCCCTTTCAAATAGGCATCAGCTAGGGGGGCAGTCCATGGGTGTGCCTTAGCTAGTACTCCAGTTTAATTTGTTTGGCACTTAGCTCATGCCATGGCTATAAAAGTAAATGGATAAGTGAACAAATAAAAACAAAATGTGTCTCTCTCCAACTCCACCTCCTCCTCCTTCCCCCTCTCAGTTGGTGTTTCTCAAGGCTCTGTTCTTGGCCCTCTCCTCTTCTCGATCTATACCTCATCCTTAGGCAAACTCATTGCCTCCCATGGCTTCCAATACCACCTCTATGCTGATGACACTCAACTCTATCTCTCTACTCCCTCTCT
>QEPC01013153.1:636999-649807 GCA_003113815.1 Sphenodon punctatus | reverse complement strand
AGGTAGGTCATTCGCGGCTTGAAAAGAATGCGCGGCACCGTATCAGGCGCGCAATTTCCGGCTGCGTCACGTGTCATCTCTGCTCGCGGGGTTTTTGAAACCCCGCGCGAGCGCACAACGCGATCGTCTAAAAGCTGCCTTACTCTTAGGGTGTCTTTATACACAAGAAAGAACAAGTGTCAAACCCCCTAAACATGTGTTTGGCCATTGTGTGTAAGCACCGTAACACTTCCAAGTTGGCCACCCGCTGAACACACGATGTGAACACCATTGCATCACAAGGACAATTTGCACATTCTGGCTGAACACGTGGCCAATGTTGTATCTAATGATATTGCGTGGCATGTTAGCAGGTCTCTTATACACATCTAGATGTGTATAAGAGACAGATATAAATGTTTGTTAATAATAATAATAATAATAATAAAAACAAAAAATAAAAATAATCTTACATAACCAATAAAATAGCATCCAATCATATGACGATCATGTACCAGCATATAAACAATCATAAATAAAATATTAAATTATTGAAAGTAGCAAATGACAAAAATGACAAAAGGGGCATTCATATAAACAAAGCCAACCCCCTAAATATAAGAATTGAAGGCTCCTTGCTCCTGAACAGAGCAATGGTCCGGAAAACCAAACCCCTGTATCTTTACTTTAATAAAGCGTCTGGGTCTCACCACAAACAAAACTCAAACAAAACAACAAACATGTTGAATGCAGAAGTCCAGAAAGTTTCATAGTTTCAAATACTTAACATAGCAAACAATATACAAATCAAGAATTAAAAAAAAACATGAGACTATTTCAAAACCACAGTTGGGTTCCAATTTCTGATAACTGCTGCCCTGCCTGCAAAAGCTGCTAAACTAGTAATGGCATCTCTGTCCGCATTTTGGCACAACCAAATAAGCTTCTCTTTCTTTGAAAAGAAAGGCACTTTCAGCAAAATTGGGGCCAAACCCCCCCCCCCCCGCTTCACATTTCAGTATAATAGCAGCATTTGTGGGTGTGCCGCTGTGGGGATGATGTGAGCCGTTGCGCAACCTGCTCGCGCGATGTTTCAAAATCCCGCAACGCGGGATTACACGAGACGCCGGGCGGGGATCAAGAGCATGAAAAGCGGTTGCACTTTCTTTGCCCGCCGCGAATTAAATACCTCGATTGTGAGTCATTTAATTCGGCGACCTGCTCGTCTAAAAGCAGTCTGAGCCTCATGGGAAAATTTCTGTAAGGGCAGTTGGGGGATGGAATGGATTACCTAGAAATGTTGGGCATTCTCCATCCTTTGAGGTTTTTAAGAAGAGGATAGATGAGCATTTGTTTGGAATAGGGCTGAAGTGAGATCTCTCAAAAATGAGAAATCTCATCTAAGTCCCAGTTCTTGGTTCACCTCCAAGAGACGAACCAAGAACCTCTCGATACCAACAAAATTCTCAGGCAAAAATTTATATGAAAAAATAATTTTAAAAAATGCATGCGTCTGTGAAAAATGGCCACTGCCCTTAACCAAAATGGCATCAGTAGCATCGCCGCCCTTAACCAAAATGGCGATGACACCATTGACACCATTTTGGTTAAGGGCGGTGGTCATTTTTTACCTGCATAACCATTTTTAATTTTTTAATTTTTTTTTAATATTTGTGCCTGAGAATTTGGTTGGGCATCGGGAAATCAACTTGAAATCAATCCCAGTTCCAGAAATTTTGAGATTTCTCCCAAGCAGCAGAATTGCTGCTTACTTCAGTCCTAATCTGGAATAATCTAGGTATGGCAAATCCTGCATCATGCAGTGGAATGGACTTGATGACCTCACGGTACATTCCACCTCTGTGATCCTATGATTTCGGTGGTTGCTCAGCTATCACAAATCTTATGGATATTACTATCTACATGGATAATCATTTCTGCTCTACATAGAACTCCAGTGGTCAGGGCTGGATACAAGCTGGCCTCAGGATGTTTAGGGCAACTTCAAGGAAGCTCCATCCTGAGCCTGCTCACAGCTCCCCTGGTGCTCAGTGAAGTCCTGTCATTAGAGCCCATGGAAGGGCAAAACATGGATCATTCCTTTCTGAGTTACAGCCACAGCACAGCAGTTTGTACTTGGGGGAGCTGAGAGCAGGCGCAGATTGCAGAATGGAGCTCTGAGCCCTTGCATCTGGAAGCAACTTCCATTTTGGACCTGCTGACAGCTCCCAAGCACAGACTGCTGTGCTGTTAGTGGAGTGCAGAAAGTGCTGAACTGGTTTTGTTGCTCTGGGAGCTGGACCAGTTCTCAAAACAGACTTCTAGGCCCTATAGCCACCCCCATCCCCATCCCTCTGACCCACTCACCCTTGTCTTGCTGCTGCAACACCTTCCCCCATGCCCTGCTGCCCTAGAAGACTGCTCGCTGGCTCCTCTGCCATCACCCACCAGCTACTTCCCAAACAACCGCACCTCCGACATGTAGCTAAGTCTTGTAGGTGGGGAGAGCTAAAATGAATGGGCTATCTGAGCATCAAACGGGTGCCTGATTATCCCAATATACCAGGCTTTGATACTGCTGAGTTACCAATTTACCATTTTACTGATCAGTACTGATTGATAAAATGGTGAATCCATACAGGAATTTATTTATTTTTTAATTTTATTTATTTAATGCATTTATACCCCGCCCCTCCTGCACACAGCTCGGGGCAGTTTCCAACAATAATAAAAACACTGAACAATATAAAAACAGTTTAAAACAATCCAAATTAAATACTTTTTAAAAACAGGGTCCCGAGAACACTTTCAACATTAAAACCATAAAATAAGGTAGGGGGAAAAAACATAGCCCTAACCCACCCTCCCCCCCTCCCCAAAGGCCTGGGTGAACAGCCAGGGTTTACAACACTGCCGGAATGACAACAGGCTTGAGGCCGGCAGGCTTCCTCCGGAAGGGAGTTCCAAAGGTGCGGCCCGGCCACCAAGAATGCCCTCTCCATTGTGGCCCCCCGCTTTACGCGAGGGACCTCCAAGAAGGCACCCCCGGCCGACAGCAGGAGCCGCCCTGGGGCACGGAGGGCGAGGCAAACCCTGAGGTACGAGGGGCCCAGACCGTAAAGGGCCTTATGGATCTTTTATTTTATTTATTTATTTATTTAACCTAGCTCGAAACGCTATTGGCAGCCAGTGCAGAGTCTGGAGCACAGGTGTAATGTGCTCCCGACGACCCGTCCCCATAAGGAGACGAGCCGCCGCATTCTACACTAGCTGCAGCCTCCGAACCAGGCACAAGGGAAGCCCCACATAGAGCACGTTACAGTAATCCAGCCTTGAGGTGATGAAGGAATTGAAATGGAAAGTCAACCAATCAGTACCAGAAGTCAAGAAATTGGGCATGTTTCATTTAGCATGTGCATGTGCATGTGCATGGTTTGCGTGCGGCACAATGTGCAGATAAGGCCCCACACGGCTAAGCATGCACGTGGGTGCACATGGGATCGGCAGAGCATGGGATTGGGGTCACTGTGAGCAGATGGCACGAGTACCCCCTCCATTCTGTGTCCCCTACCTTAATTATTGTTTGAATGCTTAATTTGTCTGTATTTTTTATGACCTGTAGTTTTCTAAGTTTTATTTTATTTCATTTTTATTTTGGCTTCTTTTTCCTGTCAGTCATTTGTCAGAACATCAACCTGGTGGAAAACCAGTATTTCAGTACATTGGGTAGCCCATTGGGCACTATCAGATACTGATTAGTACCCAATGTTACTGGGACCGGGTCAGGTTGGGAACCACAATTTTGGTGGGTATACCCGTTTTTGCCGGTACTTGTTTCAACTCTACACTCTATCCTTTCAATCTATGAATTTATATTTCAGGCAAGGATTCCATTAAGGAAGGATCTGCAAACATGTGGTCTAACCCTCCGCAGAGTCACATGACAATTACTTGTTCCCCGCTTCCTCTCACAGTTAAAAGCATTTGCAGAGTTTTCAAGAAAACAAGAGTGAGTTTATGGGTAGACTCTTCTGTTCTCTACAACCATTCGATTTCTGCTCCATACGGACAGACATCAGAGCTCCTGGACTTCACTGGAATCCAGATGCCTGGGGAAGGAAGGAACCAAAGATGATGAATGGAAGGCTGCTTCTGAAAGGGGTTAGCAGTAGTGAATTTCCACATGTGGCTTTGCATCATCCTCTTGTCTTTTATGAGTTTCTGGAAGGCAAATAATATGGAGAGAAGGCAGTTTAACTTTCAAAGTCTTAAAAAAACACCAACCACGTACATATAAGGGTCACTCCGTTATCCTGCCAAGATGCTAAGCGTTCTGCTCAACTTGTGTTGAAAATGTGGACCCATTCCAGGAGGCTGATGCTACCAGATGGAGTCTCACTTAACAGAAAACAGGAGCAAGGGTTTAAGGGATGCTGCTGGAGGGATGTTGTGATCTGGTGTTCCACCTTGCAAGGATTTAGGAAAGGATGTGTAGGGTTGCCTGTAGGTCTTTGGATGTTCCAGCACATGAAATCAAACAGGACCACTTGAAATAGTATGGGAAGGGGGGGAGGAGAACAAACACCTTTACTGAATAGTTGGAAGTTTCTAGTAGTCATGCACATCCGTAACGTTTTCTATTAGTTACAGAAACGAATGGAGCCCCATTTGTGTTCGTAAATAATGTTAAGAAAATAGATGAATAAGCAAATGATTGTCATTGGCTTTCATCCATTTTCATTTAAAAATAAAAAAATTAAATGAAAAAAAGAAAGCCCTGAACACGTGCTAACTGGCTGCTGGGGCTGACATGCTCTCCCTTTTCCAAAATGGTGCTGGCAGCTGAAGTATACTGGAAGTGGCTAATCTTGCAATATTCATCTTGCAGACATCTCAACCCTGGTTCAGAGTCTTGTGAGATTTCTTGCTGCCCACTCCCCCCCAACCCTTGCCCAGCCTGGTCTCCCAGCCCAGAGTAATTTAAGGGGGGGGGGGGGGAGAAAACCACACTGCTCCCTGCCCAGCTTTCTTACTTTGTCTGGGGCTTGCAACTGTCTCATTGGGAAAAGCTTCCCGATGGCAAATTTTCAGGAATGGGAGGGGGCAAGAGCAGGAGGGAGGGGGTAGACTCAACTGATATCTTAGCATTCTATTGGCTGTCAGGAATCTGCGAGTCAGCAGCCAATAGAATGCCAAAAAGCTGTGCTGAGCCCATCTCTTTCCTTCAGCTCCCCTCCCTCCCATCTGGAAGTCCTTTCCAGATGGCAGGGGAGAGAGAAGGATAGAAGGGGCAGATCTTGAGCATCCTATTGGCTAGCAGGAGTCTGAGCACCCAACAGAATGCTGAAAAGCTATGCGGAGCCCGCCTCTTCCCTTCAGTTTCGCCCTCCCATCTATTTCCAGATCCAGACAAGGTAATCACATGGGTAAACATGTGCAAATCAACTACAGTACTCCTCCCTGTTTCCAGATGGGAGGGGGGAGCTGAAGGGAAAAGGCGGGCTCAGCACAGCTTTTCAACATTCTGTTGGGTGCTCAGACTCCTGCTAGCCAATAGAATTCTCAAGATCTGCCCCCCCCCCCATCCTGCAGATAGAGAAGGGGGGAGCTGAAGAGAAGAGGCCCCAAGCAGGGGGGGGAGGGGGGCATTCCATGTTCTGCACCAGACCCAACCTAGCTACACCCTTGGGCCAACTGGCATACTCTCGCCAGCAGAAGTTGGTCCCATAAAATATATCATCTGAACTACTTCATACCCTAAGAATATTACTGTGTCATACTCCCCAGAAACCCACTTCTGATTATACCCGTGTAGCCCAAGAAAAGATGTTACGGTTACAAGCTTCTTCCCTGTCTTGATGATTTAAATGGTTCTTTGCAAGTAATCGGTTTAAGTTTTCTTAGTGGATTAATTGAAGTATGGAATGAAGATGATTCCCCCCTCCCCTCTGCCAAATGTCTTCTCAGCCTTATTATTGTTCCAAAGACATAAAACTGCATTTTTATGACTCTGAATGACCTTCAAAATTCAATACAAGGCTGACTTTGCTTGAGTTTAATATTTTGGATCATTAATTTCACTGGCAATATTCTGATTTGTAATTTTATTAAGTTTCAGAGCATAACCAATTTTTAATATTACGTTTCTAAATATGACGGGATAGATTCTCCTGGAGTGTCAGTTGGCCGGCAGAGCTATGCTGATTTGCACTGGCTGAGAATTCGGCCCAATATCCTCCTTCCTAAAGGTCTTATTTTGCAAATAGTATTTTCTAATTATAGTTCATCCTTGCAGCAGTGTTGATTAAATATCC
The DNA here is from genome assembly GCA_003113815.1 of Sphenodon punctatus. Taxonomy (NCBI): domain Eukaryota; kingdom Metazoa; phylum Chordata; class Lepidosauria; order Sphenodontia; family Sphenodontidae; genus Sphenodon; species Sphenodon punctatus. The sequence continues at coordinate 643,514 of QEPC01013153.1, read as the reverse complement.
GTAGGGGTGGGACTCTGGGCAAAATGTCGATTTTGGTTTATTTTGGTTTCGGTTCTCATGAATTTCGGTTCTCTCGGTTTTGTTTTTTTAACATTGTATTTTTCCCCATTGAAATCAATGGGGAAAACCGCACTGTTAAAAATCCGATTAAAAAATCAATGCAAAAGAACCGGTAGGGCTGAAACCAAAAGAGACCTGAAATTTCAGAAAGAACCAAAAGTGTCATTATCAGCTACTTTTGGTTCTCTGCAATACTGAAGGTCCCATCCCTACTTAGTAGGAAGGACTTGGTTGCCTAGCATATGGGAACTTAAAACCATGGTATTATTCTTTTTGTTAGAAACAATTTACTAATTAAATGATTATGAATCCAGAGCAAGGGTGTACAGAGTTATGGGGCACGTGATCTACTTGATCCAGGCATCAGCCTCAGATGATCTCCCAGGACCCCTCCTGCTGGCTCTCAACTCTACACAATCTCAACAACTAGTCTCAGTACTGGGGAAGAGAGCCTTTAGAGACAGCCTTACCTATCGTACTGGATGGAGGAGCTCTCCCAGCCTGTCTCCTCCCATAAGACACTCCCTAGGTCGCTGATACCATTCTCTCCCAAGACGTGATCTTGAAGATCCCCATCCCCAAACACCTTTTTCGGTTGGAGACTAGCATGTGATCTACCAGTAAATCAGGAGCACTCCCTTGGCCACCCCTAGTCCAGAGGATTTGCACTTTGTAAACAGGCACTTCCACTGACCCTAAACTCTTGCAGACACCCAGGACCCCAATCCTCTAGAAAATCGAGGGAGCTCATCTGTTTTTAGCTGTAGTACGGTTGGGAGAGTACAGTAACTGCATTGTGTGGCTGCACTCCTCTTCACCTTCAATGCTCTTCAGGGCTGTGATGATTTGTGCTGATCAAGAAGTGCACCTTCTGGATATGTAAATTGTATTTATTATATTTATAGAAAATGCTCCAGCAAGTGCTGCAGGCCTCTCTGCCTGAAACCAGTGGCTCTGTCTGGTAGCAACCAATCCCAGCCAGTTCTGTGTAAGAACCAGATGTGCTCTATAAATTTCAGTTGCCAGTACCGTTCTCTTAAAGAGACAGCGTACTATTCCCACATCTCCCTTTTTTAAAACAGCTAACTTCAAAACAAAGAAATCACAAATTAGCATCATTCTATAAGTCGTTCCAGTGCTCGGCATAGTCTGTTTGATCTGTGTGGTGTTACTTCAGCCTCCTCCATGGCTGGAGCAGGTGTTTGTTCTTTAAGTGCCTCTGTCATCTCCTCTGCGATACTTTCCCGAGTCAACTTGTGTGTCGTCTCTAGTTGTTCTCTCGTCCTATTCTCCTCCCCTTGTTCAGGAATGCATTTCAAGTGTCTCCTGTTATGTTGAAAAGAGTGTCCACCTTGAGTCGTTACATTGTAGGATCGTGGAGCAACCCTACAAGTAACTCATGCTTTATGATCCCAAATACGAACTGTAGCATTGGGCTTCAGCTCCGACAGTGCATGTGACCCTTTATCATAGTACAATTTTTGCTGAGCTTTGATCTTTTGCTTATGCCGGTGCAAATCAGCGTCACTCCTGGGATTTTTTTATCATCAGTTTGAGTAGCCGAGTTCTCAGTTGTCTGTTAAATAAAATCTGAGCAGGTGACAGGCCATGTGCCAGAAGAGTTGATCTGTAATTCAGAAGAGCTAAGTATGGGTCACCACCTTTATCAATGGCTTTCTTTAATAATCTTTTTATTATCATAACACCATTTTCACACAGACCATTAGACGGAGGGTATCTTGGGCTCGATGTAACATGCCGAAACCCATAGTCCTGTGCAAATGTTTTAAATTCGTGCCCTGACAACTGGGGTCCATTGTCAGACATAACCACATATGGAATTCCATGTCTGGCAAAGATTGCTTTAAGGCGCAGTATGCTGTCATATTGTCTAACAAAGCCACTTCAGGGGAGTGAGAAAAATAATTTAAAGCCAACAGATCATCTTTGCCAGCCAGTGTAAACAAATCAATACCCACTTTATACCATGTCTCTTGCAGTTCATTTTCTATCCACATTGGTTCCTTCTTAGGCCACTGTTAGACGCTAACTGACCGGGAGCCTGATCGAGGTAGGTCATTCGCGGCTTGAAAAGAATGCGCGGCACCGTATCAGGCGCGCAATTTCCGGCTGCGTCACGTGTCATCTCTGCTCGCGGGGTTTTTGAAACCCCGCGCGAGCGCACAACGCGATCGTCTAAAAGCTGCCTTACTCTTAGGGTGTCTTTATACACAAGAAAGAACAAGTGTCAAACCCCCTAAACATGTGTTTGGCCATTGTGTGTAAGCACCGTAACACTTCCAAGTTGGCCACCCGCTGAACACACGATGTGAACACCATTGCATCACAAGGACAATTTGCACATTCTGGCTGAACACGTGGCCAATGTTGTATCTAATGATATTGCGTGGCATGTTAGCAGGTACAACATGGGAATGAGGTGGCAGCACTTGCGTGCTGAGATTGGGTTGAGAGCAAAACACCGATTTGCCCCAGAATGGGCTGTGTGTCTAAGTAGCGCCACATGGTGACCACAGGGCCAAACTGGTGTTTATATCAAGGTCAAAACACACATTCAGACACCCATTGATATTATGTCTAAAGATGCCCATAGGGTGGTATTTCTGGCATGTGTCACATTTTTGCACAGCATTTTCTATTTCACTATTCATAAGTGGCCAATACACTATCTCCCTGGCCCTCCCTTTTGCATTTTTCAATGGCCAGGTGACTGTCATGTATCCTTTTAATCATATCTGCTTGTAGTGCTTTAGGTACGACCAACCTGTGACCCTTGAACAAAACACCATCTATCACTGAGAGCTCTGCTTTAAACTGAAAATCTGGGCCCAGTATGTAACGGCCAGGCCATCCAGTGCCGATGGCTGTTATAACTTTCTGCAGTGTGCCATCCTGTGCTGTAGCCACAACAAAGTTTTGCCCCATCTCATCTGATGCAGGGTAATGTGTTCGGGTTTTTTATGCCATTGACATGCACAATGTCAGATTCCAGTTCAGCATCATCAACAGTGTTGTCAACTGCCTTGGACCAAGTGTCTGCAATCACCAGTTCCTTACCTGGTTTATATTCTAATCTCAAATCATATAACTGCAACTGGGAAAAAAAAAAAGTCTCTGGAGGCTGGGAAGTATATCAACTAACCCCTTTCTTGCAATGGTGACCAGAGGTTTGTGGTCAGTTTCTGCTACAACCAACCTTCCATATATAAAACCATGGATTTTTTTTGCACCCATGTATCAGGGCTAAAGCCTCCTTCTCTATCTGTGCATATAGGAATTCTGTTTCTGTGAGGGCTCTGGATGCATATGCCACTGGGCTCCGGTGATCACCACACTTTTGTAATAAGGTTGCCCCAATGACCTCTTTTGAGGCATCAGACTGTGGACAATTTGGTTTCTCTTTTGCTGTCAAAATACCTGAGGACTGGGGCTGTTTCAGTAAGCTTTTTTAGCTTTGCAAATTCTTTGTCCATGTTGTCATCCCATGTCCATTGAGTATTCTTGTTTATTAGTGCTCTTAGGCTGCTGGTGTGCTCTGCAAGGTTTGCTAAAGACCTGCCTACATGGGTGAACATTCCTAGGAACCTTTGTACCCCTTCCTTATCTCGTGGAGGTGGCATGTTTGAGATTGCCCTTATTCTCTTAGGATCTGTTTGCACCCCATTTTCTGATATTCGTCCCCCCAGGTAGGTGATTTCTTTAACTCTAAAGTTGCATTTCTGTTTATTAATTTTCAGCCCTGCTACCCTTGCCTTGTCTAGGACTTTCTGTAGCTTCTGATCATGTTCCTCTTTGTTTTTTCTCCATACCAGGATGTCATCAATGCACACCTTGGCAACAGCAACTCCATCAAATATTTGCTGCACTGTCCTGTGAAAGATTTCAGGCGAAATGGGAGCCTGCAAAAGCAATATCTCCCAAAGGGTGTATTAAAAGTGCAGAGCCTTGAGCTTTTTTCATCTAAAGGAACCTGCCAAAATCCCACAGACATGTCCAGAATTGAAAAATATTTAGCACCAGTCATTTCACTGAATTTGTCCTCTCTCATAGGCAATGGATAGTGCTGTCTTTTGACATATTTGTTGAGCTCCTTTGGATCTAGGCATAATCTTAGTGCCCCATCTTTCTTTTCTATGATGACTAATGAATGTACCCATTCAGTGGGTTCTTCTACTCACGCTGCTTTTAGACGGGGGCGCTGAAAGCGCTTCCGGAACAGAGAAACCGCGCCGCGCTGCCGGAAGTGACATTCTCCCCGTTGCCGGCAACGGCGGCGGCCGGAGACACAGCACTGTGCAGAGGCCTGTTCTAGAGACCTCAATTTTCAGATCTGTAGAACACGCCTCTGCCCAGCTGTGCGTCTCTGGTCGCCGCCATTGCCGGCAACGGGGAGAGCATCACTTTAGGCAGCGCGGCGCGGCGTCCCTGTTAACGCGCGGCTCCGGAGGCATCTCAGCGCCCTCGTCTAAAAGCGGCCTTTGTCAATTATTTTTAATGCCACCAATCAGTTCAGCTCTTCTTTTAGTCTCTTTTTTTATGGCTAGGGGAACCTTACTTGGGGCATGGATAACAGGAGGACTGTGTTCTGCCAGTTCAATTTTATATTCAGTTTCCAATTTACCAGTGCCCTCACAAACATCAGAATATTGGTCTTCTATGAGTGTGTCCTTTGTATTTGTTACCATAAATACCCCCTTAATTAAACCCAACCGCTGGCAGGTTTTTAGGCCCAGAATTCGCATAGTGTTCCCCATTGTTATTACAAAAGTTTTCAGCTCAGTTTGATCCTTTCCTTTTACCTCCAGTTCACATACTCCTTCAGTGGGAATCATCTCCCCATTGTAAGCTCTTAGGCCATTTTTAGACGATTGCGGTTGATTTTTCAACCCAGTCAAATCGCGGCCGAAAAAGCATGCGCGTCCCCCTTCCAGGCGCGTGATTGCCGGGAGTGTATCGACTGATCCCGGCTCCCGGCATTTTTTCAAAACAAGCGCGGTCGCAGCCGCGATTGTCTAAAACGGCCTTAGTTTTACATTTTTACCCTTCATCCAGTTTGGTTTTTTTTTTAACATATTAACGATTCTGGAAACACATTTGCTTGTGCACCTGTGCCCATTTTAAAGATGATGACCCTTCCATTAGTATCCAGTTCAACAGCCGAGTCATCTCCTGTCTCTGCAGCCACAGGACCCACATAGAATTCCTCCTCCATACTTCCATCAGTGCTGTCATGGTATACTGCATTGGTTTGTACGGTTTGTCTCCTCTGTGCTTGCTGCCCCTGATTGCAGACTCTGGCAAAATGGTTATATTGCTTGCATGCCTTACAGCATTTTCTTAGTGCAGGACATTGCCTGTTTGGGTGCTTGATTGCACAGTTCTTTCACTGAGGGACTCTCTTTCACCTGTTCCCCCATCCGTTGGGCTATCTGGGAATTTTCCTGCTCTCTTTGCTTGCTTCATGCTTTCTCTTTGCTTGTCCTGGTGCTTAATGTTTACTTAATCTACTGTAGCTGTTTCTGATTTTCCTTCCATTATTTGTAGAGTGTGGAGAGTAACTTCTGCTGCCTGCCACACTCTCACAGCTTTATCTAAGGTCAGATCCACATCTTCCAAAAGTCTGTTCTGTAGTTTCAAATCTCCAATTCCCATTACAATCTGGTCCCTTCTAATGGACTCAGTGAGCTGCTCAAAGTTTCAGTCCTGACTCATCAGTTTCCGGTCTGCTAGGAATTCCTCAGAGGATTCACCCTCTTTTTGCACTCTTTTATGAAACTTGTATCTCTCAACGGTCTCCCTTGTTTTGGGTGTGCAGTATTCTGCAAACGTCTCTAACACAGCCACATGGTTTTTTTCCCTCTCATCCTAGCTTAGCTGCATGCTGTTAAAGACATCAACAGCCTCAGGAGGGGCGGCTGGTGGGTTTTGAGTTTGGAGGGGCAGTAAGGCCGGCCGGCGAGCCAGTGGGCAGAGCCAGGGGGACGGTAGGTGGAGCCAGGGGGATGGTAGGCCAGTGGCATGGCATAACGCAGCAGCAAGGAGTTCCCATGGTTAACATCGGATGGAAGAAAACACAATCTATATGCACATCAAGCTTAAAATAAATAATGTATAAACCCCAAACACAGGGAAACACAGAACACACTGGCAAAACAAAGCAGCAACGAGTTCCCAGGGTTAACATCAGAAAACACAGTCTACATGCACATCAAGGTTAAAACAAATAATGTATAAACCAAAAACACAGGGAAACACAGAAAACACTGGCAAAACACTGGCACAACACAGCAGCAAGGAGTTCCCAGGGTTAACATCGGAAAACACAGTCTACATGCACATCAAACTTAAAATAAATAATGTATAAACCCAAAACACAGGGAAACACAGAACACACTGGCAAAACACAGCAGCAACGAGTTCCCAGGGTTAACATC
>QEPC01013153.1:614580-626838 GCA_003113815.1 Sphenodon punctatus | reverse complement strand
CCCTGAGACCGCTTCATTTTTTGTTTTGTTTTTTAATTTTTCGCACACAGTCACACACCACAGTCCAACCCACAGTCCAACAACACACACCAACCCACCCAAACACACAGCACAGCCAAAACAATCACCAAAACACGCTACACAAGCAGCCACCGAAACAAACACACACCCTCTCACCTCACTCACGCACACGCACACGAATTTCCGGCGCGACGCCGATTTTACGGCTTCCCGCGATATTTCCGGCCGAACGGCCGAACGCGAACGCGCGAACCACCCGAACACCGAATGACCGAACACGAACGCACAACCCAATGGCGAACGAACCGAACGGCCGAACACGAACATACGACCTGCCCGAACAACCTAACACGAACAGCCGAACACGAACGGCCGAACCGAACGGGCGAACACGAACGCGAGGTACGACCGAATGACCGAACACGAACACACGAACCGAACGCGGCCGAACCGAATGGCCGAACACGAACACACGAACCGATCGCGGCCGAACCGAACGGCCGAACACGAACCGTGATCTGTTCGCCCATGCCTAGTCACTATCTGCATCAGCTCTAAACATGACTGTCCCTCCACAGCAGGCACATTGCTGGCATAATAACAACAAGTAAAACAGCAAAACCAATAATAATCATAATATTAATAAAGAAATATTCTTATAATGGATGGAACAGCAAGTTCCATCTTCCATCTTCGCCGAGAGGGGAAGGGCCAGCCTTACCACAACGTGACTCCGGGTGACTACCTTGGGCCTCACTCTTTCCAGGGGCCATACAGTAGCTCTTGTTTTCATCAGGACATGGTAATGGGTAGGGATAGGTGAACAGAACCGAGTTCAGAAATTCGGTTTGGTTCGGAAATTCGGTACGGTTCAGAAGTTCGGTTCAGTCGACCGAACTATTCGAGTTCGGTCCGAACTCTGAACTTCCGAACAAAGTTCGAAAATTCAAACCCCATTGAACTGAATGGACTATTATCTTTTAGGGCTGGGCGAACAGAGCTGAGTTCGGAAATTCGGTTCGGTTCGGTTCGAAAATCGAGTTCAGTTTGGAAGTTCGGTTCGGTCAACCGAACTGGTTGAGTTCGGTCCAAACTCTGAACTTCTGAACCGCATTTGCCCATACCTAGTAATGGGGTCCCACTCCCTCCCAGCAAGACGCCAAATGACCACCTATAGGGCCCTGCAGAGGGTGCTCCCAAATGAGGAGGTACCATCAGAGGCCCTGCATTTTATCTTTGTCCTAGCCCCTGCAAATTCAAAGTCTGGCCCTAGAGCGAGGGGTACACTTGCATCTCCCTGGACTGTGTGTTCCCTGCCCCTTTGGAAAGCTGTGGTGTCCTGGTTCTCAAAAGGGGCGGAACCACATTGGAAAGGAATTTTCTATGCTTCCTTTTTATACTATAGGGCATTAATAAATATTTGATTTTATACATATGAATAGATATAGGTTTCATAGATATTTGGATTTATTTGTTGGGCTTATAGGGATCTGTTCCTGGCTAAAGAGCCAGAAAAAGTCTTTAATGAAGAGAAGTTTTCAATTAAAGTTGATAATCTGGAAATGTAAGAGAGAATTAACACTAAAAATCGTTGCTGTCACTGAACAAGTATTTTGAAATTATGGCAGGATTAACTCTGGGTTGTGAGCTTGGCTCCCTGCCACCTCCCAATCCGGAGTTAGCCCTGTCACGGTCCGCGGAAGCCATCTCTGGACTGTGGTAGAGCAGGCTGTCACGTATGATGGTCTGCTCTACCTAACTCTGGCCGATGACTGGAGCTTTTCCAGGCGGACACAGCAGCCTCAGAGGTGGCCGCATCCACTTGTCAGGCAGCCAGGCCGCACTGAGCAGTATGGGGGCAGGGCCATGCAGACCATGTAAGCACGTCCCCCTGTCCTCTCCCTGCCCCCTCCCCAGCCCCAGCCACTGGCATGTTTGTTTGGCGGTGGGGCAGGATCAAAGTCCTCAACCTGGGCAAGATCAAAGCGTGGCAGCGACTAGCACTGTCCCATTTAAAAATACCCTGAGTTACTCTTTCATCCAACACAGGGTAGAAAAGGTTTACAAGTTGTAGTAAAAACCCATTTGCCTCACAAGCTGCTATTATCATTACCACTGTTAGTGGCATCTTCAGGGTGTTGGATAGCAGACGTGTGGCATAGTCTATCCCATGATTCATCACCTAGGAGATTCAACCCAGTAGACCACAGAAGCAAGAGGAGATGCTCTCCAGAGGAGCGTGTGATGAGTGGAAGAAAGTGGTGTGTGGTAGCTATTACACGGGCAGAAATGGATTCTTTCAGCAACTTCTGACTCTAACAGATTCTCTAATTTTTATCCAGGTCTGACAGAGCAGGGACCAATCACGATCTGGTCCTTAGTTCATCAGAATTCCTTTTTGGCTGCTCTGGCTCCCTCACTCCAGCATTGCACCAACTTGTGAATGCAGAATAGCCAGTACATTTGTGCATTTTGCTCATGTGCAAAAAAATGTATATTGGTTAAGGAATGTGCACAAGATGGCACAATGCCAATGGTGGGGAAATTGGAGCAGCTGACAGAACAGACATGCAGAGATCCACCCCAAGAAAGAACCTGTATTGGATGTCCAGTGTTCACACACCATTCCAAAAACATGGATAATGTCTTTGGATCTATAACAATCAGCCTGTTTCAGTCGTACTACCACTACATAGCAGAAAACCTCACTACCTTCCATGTCATGTCCAAAAAATCCAGTGCTACAACATGGTAGCAAAGTAGCATGCCAAAACAAGACCCAGGTTTTCAGTCCTAGTATCCACAAAAGAATGAAATTTAGAAGTAGAGCTGAAAGGGCTAGTTCATTGACTACCTGTGGATAATTCCTGAATACTGTGTTGGGTACTTGATGGGCTACCCAATTACAGATTGGCTACTCAAATACCCGACCAATGAATAATATCCAGAACCGATTTTTTTTATTTTCTGGTCGACCAGTAAATCAGAATGGAAAACCAAATGTCAAAAAATCGGGATCAGAAGTTGACATTCCAGGGCTGGAAGTCTACATTCCGGGACAACAGGCAATTGAATCGGGTCAAAATCAGGTACCAATCGGTGCCCAATATTTTCAAGTCGATTTGAGCACTGGAAATTGAAGGAGTATACCCATTATAGCTGTACTTTCGGCACGTTGAAACCTGAACAGATGGTCTCATTTGACTGGATTATGAATGAAGGGGCGCATCTGTCCCATTCTGTCCCCGGTGCTTCTAGTTAAAACTTGGTTTCTGTGAATTCTCATTGTGCAACTTTAAAATTCACTCCCCGAATATATAAATTATTCAGTTATTCCCGTAAGCCTCAACTGCTTGATTACTTGCAGAAAGCAAATGCAAAAGGGGAGGCAAGGGTGACCAAAGCTAATCTGTTTAAAAAATATGAATCAGTGTTTGTGGGAAATGTTTTGCATTATTTTCCCATCTGTTAAAAGGTAACATATTGTAGGATTGGGGCAGGGAGGTGTTTGGCTTACAGTTGCTTAGTGATAATTAGGCCCTCGCCACAAAAATGAGTCTGACAACTCAGAAGTGCAGTGATTTCAGCAAGGCCTAAGTGCTTTAGTGCAATAATGAAGAGAGGGGTTAATCCATTGCCATCTGTCTTGATTTTGCTAACATCCTTTGACTGGACACCACAAAATAGAATTGGATAACTTACTTTCTTTCTTTCTTTCTTTCTTTCTTGCGATAGTACCACTCCATGAATTGGCTCTTATGACTTTTAGCAGAGTTTTTGGCCTTTGGCGTACGGTTGTGCTTTGCCATCAATATTGGCATTAACGTTAGCACAAAAGGACAAACTGTAAAGTTAACTGGGAGCAGATTTAAGAGAAATAAAAACATGTATATTTTTTCACCGAATGCACAATTAACCAGTGAAACCTGTAGCCAGAGGACATTGTGAAGGCCCACCGCATAACAGGTTTCAAAAAGGGATTGGATAAATGCTTAGAAGAAAGGTCCATAAATAGCTATTAGGAGATCTGAAACAGATAGAAAATTGTGTCATTTTTATGTGTCGATGATACCCACAATTTCAGGTATCCTGTTACCCGATAAGTATCTGCATACTGAGATGGATAGCTGACTACCTAGAATGCCAAGTATTATTGTTACCAAATAATCAACTTTCCCCTTTACAATGACCTATTCTATTGCCATTTTAGTTTTTTCTCGCATTTTTATTTCTCCTAATTTTTGTCATCATGCACACACACAAGAGGGGCTATCGAACAACCCATTGATGGACAGAAATGGATGGAAAAATAGTAAACTGGTAACTCATTAATGACACAAAATGGAAAACCATAGGGATGGGCGAACAGAACGTGGTTTGGATGTTCGGACGTTCGGACATTCGGTTGTTTGCTTCAAAACCCAAGTTCGGGTTCGATGGTTCGGTTCAGCCGAGTTCGGTTTGACTGAACTTGGCCGAACATTCAAAAATAGTGCTATCGATACCAAAACCGAAACTGAAATGAAACCGCAAGCTAATTTTTGGCCCTGAAAAGACATTTTTTCCCACCCCCAAACTCATCCAAACTCATCCGAACAGGACCAAACTGTTCGGTCGTTCAAGAGTTCGGTTCGGACATTCGGTTCGGACATCCGAACAGACCGAGTTCGGCCTGAACTCCGAACATCCGAACCGCATTCGCCCATCCCTAGAAAACCAGCAATGCATCTATGGAAAATGGTAACCCAGTACAATTGAATACCTGATCCATCCAGGATAGTTTGGGTGTCACAACTTTGGTGGGTCAATCTACTTCTGTAGGTACCCATTTAAGCTCTAACTATTAGTAAAGTGGGTCAGGGGATGAGACCTCTGACTGTCGGAGGCTGATCACTCCATTGTGACCCGTTGTACCCTTCTCTAAAGCAATCAAAGTCAGCCACTGTTGGGCTAGATGGACCATTGATGTGATGTGTATGGCACTTCTATATTCCTATGAAAACTAAGAATCATCAATCAGGTCTGAAACCTTGTATTTTCTGCATGGTGGTTGCATTGCAGCTGTCCTAAAATATGTACAGTCACTGGAGTTGATATGTGTACTCCTTGTCTAGGATGGTATCCTGAGGCAGCCTACTCTGCCATTTCTCCCTGGCAGAGGAAGCTGAAAGAAGTACCCACAAAAATGGATATGCTTATTAAAATGGCAATACTTGGCATGACACAGTAACATTGGGCACTAATCAGTAGTACCTGATTAATGCCCAGCAGAATTCCTGATGTACCGAACTGAAATACTATTTCTTAAATCCTGCTTTCCCAACTTCTGCTACCATTTTCTCATTTCTGGAATCAATTTTTGACACCTCTTTCGGGTTACTTTACTGCTTTACTGTTTTACTGATAAGTAGAGCTAAGATTTTGTCACGGTAGTGACAGAAGTCACGATTTTAGTGAATTCCACCCCCCCTCCTCACCATGACTTTTACAGCTTTTCCGTGACTTCCATGACTTTTGCCTAAAAAACACCAGATGCCCCTGACTCACCCCAGAGAAGAGAAATGCCACCAAGAAAAGTGCTGCCAAGAAGAGCGGCATGGAGACTCATCAGCATCAGCTGCCACACTGATGTCTCCGGGGTTCTCCAAACCCCACCTCTTCAGAGCATGGCATGGTTAGAGGCGGAGGGCAGAGCTTGAGAAGTTCCACTCAGAAGGGCAGCGTGGATACCACACTCAGTGCCGACTGCCATGTTCACGTGTTACTCCAAACCCCTCCCCTACTGAGCATGGTGTGGCTAAAGGCAGAGGGTGGGCTCAGAGCTAGAAAAGGTGTCCTGGAGGAGACAGCAGCATTTCCTCCGTCTTTTCTCTCACCTTGCTCTACCCTCCCTCCTTCCTGCGGGTTTCATTCTAAGTGAGATAAGGGAAAGGGAGGAGTTCCCTTTCCTCCTGCCCTGGGCTTACAATCTAATAATATGTTATGTTAAGAAACATTGAATAAAAGTAAAATGGAACTTTTTTTGACCCATGACTTTTCCGTGACTTTTTATCTTTTCTACCATGATCTAGTCATGACTTTTTAGAAAAAATACCGTGACAGAATCTTAGCCCTACTGATAGGTACTGATTGGTAAAATGATACATTGGGAAGTTGGTAAAAGTAATACCAAGTATTTGGGGGTAATTGGGTGCCCAATTGGTACTCGAGTATCCTGTCAGGCACCCAAGATGGTACTCAAAATTGGGAGAAGCAAATGAACCTCCCACCTCCAACACACACAATAGTCATCAATAGGCTTCTCAATGAGATGTTTTCATCTCGAGATTCTCACTAGGGTCTCACGAGAAACTGAAGATTTTCCTGAGAAACTCGAGATTCTCACAAAATTCTTGAGAACCTCAAAATAGAAAAAGAAAATGGTCTACGCATTCAAAAAATGGCCATGAGGGTCATTCTTCACATCCGCAGCCATTTTGTGCATGCACAGATCATTTTGGGGGTATAGTTGAGATTTTTCAGTTTCTTGGACGAATCTCAAGTTTCTCATAAGAATCTCACGAGATCTCGCCAGGGCTGCGAGATTCTCATGAGATTCCTCCAAGAATTATTTTCAGTTGATATTTGGTAGACTTTTCATGTTCTTGTTGCTGTTTAGGGTCATGAGATGATTAAGGGTAATTTTAGACGTGACGGGCCCAGAGGCCCGCCACACTGAACCATGGACTGGGATTCATTTTGGATTCCAGTCCGTGGTTCAGCGTGGTGGGCCTCCAGGCCTGTCATGTCTGAAATTACCCGTAATCATCCCATGACCCTAAACAGCAAAAGAACATGAAAAATCTACCAAATATCGTTTCAGTTCCCGGTCAGGAATCATGCCGTCCATCCTTTAGACGTGCCGGCCTAGTTCTCACTGGGGATTGGGGAGGGGGCAGGGCTGAATGGTGTGACACAACATGCAGCTGCATAGCCCCGTCCCCTGCACTCCCTCGGCTGCCCTTGCTCCGGGAGATGAGCGGGTGCAGGATGGGCAAACAGTACAGATGACACTTTTCGCCCATCCCGGAGCATGGCCAGTCTAACCACGCTTCCTGAGGTGAGGCCGGCCTCACCTCTGGAGCCGTGGTGAATTTGATTCCCACCAGGTATTCACCATGGTGAACATCTGGCAGGAATTGTTTAGATGCAACGGGACAAACGGCCACCACAGGGGGTTCACTATGGTTGACCGTGGTCCCGTTACGTCTGAAATTACCCTAAGTCTCATTATGGGGTCACGCAGACCAAAAATTTAAGAACCACTGCATTGGGAAAGCACTGGTAGATGATCTTAGCAACAGTGAATGTTTCTGTCCCAAACTACAGGAATCAATTTAACTCCAAAGGAATGATCCAAGGTCATTTTGGAACAGACAATTAAATCCTCAATACTTTAGACTTTTGGATATCCTTTCTTCAGTTTCCTGTGCATTTTTTTCAGATACTCAGGGCCCCAAACTCCATTAATGCTTTTGGGATGACAGATGGATACCCTTCCAAGTTAAGCCCTTGTTTATTTCTTATGACATTAACAACTCATTCCACAGTGCCCTTATTATTTGAGCTATGTGTCTTGTTGCATTCATGTCATTCAGTCTTTTAAAATGGTTCTCGCTTCCAGAAAATGCAGAGTGCATGACTCACCCTGAGATTATTTTACTAAAGAGCACATTGTCAACCATCGCCGGCATTATGAAAACTGTGGTTTCATTTCTATCCCACCATGGGAGACAGAATCTTTGAAGTCCTGAAACGGTATACATTATTTACTTTTTGATTAGGTGAATAAATAACTTGATTGAAATGCCAATTGTAAAAGATTTGGAGACACTGGCAGGCATCCAGTGGTTTGATGGGGAGCTGGTTTTCAGAAAGAGCAGGACTGCAGTTGCAATAACAGATGACCAGAAACAGGTTTGGAAATGTAGCTGTACAGGGAAAGAATTTGATATTAGTGTTGAGAGGGGGAATGTTCTCTTGAAAGCAATAATTATTTGAGAACTTTCTGAACCAAGAAATTGAATGTTAAGTTCTGACAACATATTGCCATCATTATTGCTTTAGAGGAGTAATCAACGTACATGTTCCAATTTTTTTAGAGAAGGATTTTAATACTGAAGCAAATTTGAGAGAAGACTGCTTTTCATAGAAATCAGCATCACTGGCTGGGCATTTGGTGTATTCCCTATAACAATCGTTCCCCAACTTCATTCCAGGGTGATCTCTGAGGTCATCTGACTCCTGCTCCAGTGAACATCTCTTGATGCTGACTCCCCTGCTATCATCATGTCTCAGTGGCGGCTGTAGCGTGGGGCACCTGGGGCAGTGCCCTGCTCCCGCCCTCCCCCATTCCCCTGGTGCCGCACTGACAGAGCGCTCACTGACTTAGCGCTCTGTCTCTGCTGCCGGCGGCACATTGAAATGCCGCGCTGCTCTGACTGCTGCAGTCAGAGCAGCGCTGCGCTCCGATGTCAATTTCACCGGTGAGGCAGAGAGTGCTCAGTCAGTGAGCGCTCTAGCACCTCTGCCTGGACACCTTCTGGGACTCCAGAGTCTGGAGTCCCAGAAGGGACAAACTTAGGCTGAACGCGAGCCAGGTGGCTCAGCATTCAGTCCAAGTGCGCCACTAGTGAAATGAAATTTCCTTGGCGACAGCTTTGCATTGAGCCCTATGGGCTCAATGCAAAGCCTCACCTGGGCGTTCGGTGGAGGCGCTCTGGCAGCGAGATGGGCTGCAGCGCACATGATTGAACTGACTCAGAATGCGCGCGGCAGCCCATCTCGCCGCCAAGCACCTCCATTGAACTGCCTGTCTGCCTGTCTGCCTGCCTGCCTGACCCGATGACGATGGTGGGTAAAGGCACCAGGGGGGGTCAGGGATCAGGGAGGCACTGCTACCTGAGTCCCACCCCGCCGCTCACCCCCCTTCCCCAGTAGCGCTGAGGAAGGGGGAGTGAGCAGCAGGGGGGGACTTGGGGAGCAGAGGCTGGGGGCCTAGGATGGAAGAGCGGAGGGTGTGCGAGACTGTGGAATGGGGGGGAGGGCCACCCTCCCCCCCATTCTGAAGTCTCGCACACCCTCCCCCCCTTCCATCCCAGGCCCCCAGCCTGAGGAGACACTGGGGAAGGGGGAGGTGAGTGGCGGGGGGACTCGGGGAGCAGAGGCTGGGGGCCTAGGATGGAAGGGAGGAGGGTGTGTGAGACTGGGAAATGGGTGTGTGTGTGCCTCCACCCTCCCCCTCATTCCGCAGTCTCGCACACTGGAGAAGGGGCGATGAGTAAACATGGGGGGGACTCAGGGAGCAGAGGCTGGGGGCCTGGGGTGCTTTACAAGGATGGGTCCCTGTGTTTTGGGTTTATAAATTATTTATTTTAAGCTTGATGTGCATGTAGACTGTGTTTTCTTCCATCCAATGTTAACCATGGAAACTCCGTGGGTATTTTCAGACGTTACGAGATCACACTCAACCACAGTCAATTCCCTGTGGTGGGGAATGGTCCCTTAACGTCTGTTGGGGAACCGGAAGTTCCCCCCAAGATGTTTACCACACTCAATCCCCACCGGGAATCACATTCACTACGTGATCGGCTGAATTCATGGGGCCGGCGGCGATCGCGTGGTGAAGGTGATTCCCGGTGGGGATGAAGGGGCCCGTCACGTCTGGACAGGGATCACGGCCCGGAATCCCTGCTGGGATTCCGGCCCGTGTTCATTTTGGGTGGGCGCTGCGGCTGCATTGGCCGCGGCGCCCGCCCGTCTCCCCAGAGGGTGGGCGGTGAGGGAGCGTGGAGGGGGTGGGGCTGTGTTGAACCGCATGGCCCCGCCCCTCCTCGATTCCCCACCGGGATCCCCCGGCATGTCTGTTGGCCCTGCCACAGTGATCCCGGTGGGGAATCTCAGGGTTGTTTCCGTGACGGGGCGAAGCCGCCCCGTCACGTCTGAAAACACCCCTTGCTGCTGAGTTTTGGCAGTGCTTCCCTGTGTTTTGGGTTTATCAAGTATTTATTTTAAGCTTGATGTGCGTGTAGACTGTGTTTTCTTCCATCCGATGTTAACTCTGGGAACTCCTTGCTGCTGGGTTATGCCAGTGTTTTGCCAGTGTTTTGGGTGTTTCCCTGTGTTATTTTAAGCTTGATGTGCATGTAGACTGTGTTTTCTTCCATCTGATGTTAACCCTGGGAACTCCTTGCTGTTGGGTTATGCCATGCCACTGGCCTACCATCCCCTTGGCTCCGCCTACCATACCCGTGGCTCCACCTACCATCCTCCTGGCTCCACCTACCTTCCCCCTGGCTCCACCCCTAGGCCCGCTGGCCTTACTGCCCCAGTGCCCCTCATCAAAACCCACCAGACATTCCTGCCATGTCTCTAATCTTCCTTTTTTAGGAAAGATTATTGAACAAGTGGTTGCCTCATAGATTTAGGTGCATCTCAATGTTATTGGATTCCTGGACCAATGTCAGTCAGGATTTCGTCCTGGGAACGGCACTGAGACTATGCTTGTGGCTTTGGTTTATGGTGATCTATTCTCCACATGGAAATAGACACGGGAAATTATATCCTGTTGATTTTGTTAGATAGTTGGTTGTGGGATACTTTTGACACAGCTGTATGACCTGGCAGGAGTTCTCATTGTAGGAGGTCGGCCAACTGCTCCTGCGTGGTTCCTCTCATTCCTGGCTAGAAGAAACGAGATGGTGGTGATAAGAAGTGTGCATCAGGGACCCATGTCATTATTCGTTTTTGTTTTTGTTATTAAAAACTGTCATTATTTGTTTTCATTAATAACAATTTTTTGTTTTTCGGTATCGGTGTCATTATTGGTATCGGTATCGCATGAAACAGGAAATTTTGTTTTCAGTTTTGTTTCTGTTTTTGTCGGCATGTATGTGTGTGGGTCTGTGTGTGTATTTGTGTGTGTGGTAGAAGTGCCAGTGGCAGAAGTGGCAGAAGACTTTGTCTCATTATAGCACTCCCTTACACACACACAGAGCTGATGAAAACAGAAACAAAACCAACATTTTTTGGTTTCATGTGATACCAATACCGATACCAATAATGACACCAATAACGAAAAACAAAATGTAATTATTTCATTATTATCATTTCTGTGTTTATTATTTTAAATAACAGGGTCATTGACAGGGTTCGTCCGCCATTGGTTTCTCAGGTCCATAGCCTGGGTATGCTTCTTGATCCACAGCTTTGCCTGGATCTCCATGTGGTGGCTATGGTGCGGAGTGCTTTCCGACAATTATGTCTTGTCCAGCGACTGTGATCTTATGTGTCAAGTTCTGACCGTGCCATCCTCATCCATGCCTTCATCACCTCTAGGCTAGATTATTGCAACGCACTCTACATGGGGCTGCCCAGGATGATGGTCCAGAGACTGAAGCTGGTGCAGAATGCGGTGGTCAGCTTGCTTAGAGGAGTGGACCAATGTGAGCAAATTACACCAGTGCTCTGGGCGCTGCACCGGCTGCCTGTAGTCTACCGGGCCAGATTCAAGGTGCTGGTATTGACCTTTAAAGCCTTATATGGCCTGTGCCCCACTTATCTATGAGACCGCATCACCGCCCGGGTCATGGATCGATTCCTATGGTCATCCGGGGGGTGGTTTTGGAGGTACCCTGGACACGTTGGGTGGCCACTAGAGGTGTACACCAGGGGCCCATGTTGTCGTTCTTTTTGTTTTTTCATTTTCATTATTTAAATCTGTCATTTTTATTTTCATAAATATCAAATTGCCATTTTCATTTTCGCTTTCGTTTTCATTTTCTATTGGTTTCAATGGAAAACACATTTTTGGCTGTACCTTTTTTTGTTGTTCACTATATGTGAACAACACTTGGTGTGCTTATACCTCAAATGGAACGCATTACCTGTACCAAATTCCAAAAAGATTGAATAAAGGAATCCAATTTTAGAAGCAGTTGAATTAATTTATTTTGCAAACAACTTTGTCGTCCAAACAGTGTACATGAAATTTGCAGGAATCTATATAACACTTTCACGATCATCTCTGCCAAATATCAGAAAGATGTGATAAAGGGTCCCAATTTTATATGCCTGCACAGCATATGCAGAGAAGGAACCTATGCCAGGGTTTCTCTGACGTGTCACTGTGGTATAATATCAGTTTGTGATGCCAATTGGCCAGCGGAAATGTCAACCAAATATCCTCATTCTGTGCTG
>QEPC01013153.1:597930-609850 GCA_003113815.1 Sphenodon punctatus | reverse complement strand
GCGCACGCCGAAGGGACACATGCAAAAGGGTGCACGCCCTTTTGCTCGCCCTTCAGCGCGCCTGGGTGCGGGGTGCGACTCCCCCCTTTTTAAGCTGGTTTTTTTTTGTTGGACATAAGGGGTGGCTGCAGAGGTAAAAAAAATGCCAGGTAATAAGAGATTGTGAGGGGTTTGGGGTGGCAGCCCTCCCCCTAATGCCAAAACCCTGAAACAAAGAAGACTTCCCTTCCTTCTTAAACCTGTGGTTGGAGCATTGGGAATGGTGGATGGTGCTCCACGAGTCGTAGAGTCAGAGGGTGGTATGTCAACTCCTGGCCCTCTGTGCCCTTCTTTGGAAATTGATGGACACAGAAAGACTCCCCCCTCGTGGCACTCCACTCCTATTAATCTTGTGGATGAGGGATCCCCGTTGTTCCCGATTTGTAACTCGATTTTTGCAGAGTCAGTCCCAGAGCGCCTGACTGACTTTTTAACAAAACATATGGCGGTCACGGCAGAGACAATTCATTTCATGTGCACGCAGATGAACCAGATTCGCGGGAAATTGGATCATATTGTTCTGGCAAGAAGCGGACCCAAGAGAGTTCAGTCTCACCCTTGGCCCACTCAGTATCTGTCTTCACTTAGTAATTTACCTTGTAATAAGCGCGAAGTGAGACCCCGATGTGATCCTGTATTAAGGAATTTTGTGAATTCCCCCTCTAAGAGTAATCATGATATGTTCTATCCCCTTCCTTTTAATTTGATATTTGTAATTCTCCCCTTTCAAGGTAAATGGTCCCCTCCATGGAATATGATCCTCGACATTGCTGAACATCTTAGGATGCTACTTAATGCCCCTATAACAAGGCACGATATTGCCTCGGTCGATTAACTCTCTGTCTCAAAGATAAGACAAATGGTTAATGTACAATTTAATTCGTTAGAGACAGTTAAAATGGTTTGGGGAAGAAAAGGTTATCTGGAAGAGCAAGCAGGTTTCCTCTCTAGGGCTTTTGGGTCAGGCCAGTTGAGAATAGTGGCTGGCACTGGTCTCGAGGCTTTGTTGGCTCCCGATCCTTTATCTGCCCCACCAATTTGCCCCCAGCCTTCGCCCCCTCTTTTATCTGGGAGTGGCCCCCAGATTCAAACCCAGTATCGTGGATTGTAGCTACAACAAGACGATGGTAAGTCTTTGGTCATGCTGACTTTCCTGATAGAGATGGAGATGCAAGTACAGGCTTCCTGTTTGCAACCCCAATCTCCACTGTCTGGGGGTGATGCAGGCAAATCCTTGCCTCCCCCCCCAGCTTCAGTTGGTAGCAAAGTTGGACGATTTGTGTTTGCAACTCAATCAATTAAGGACGGTAGTGCCTTCATTAAGGTCTAGCCAGCCGAAAGGCCAGGCTAGGAAATTACTTTGCCCCAGGGAAGATTCCCAGCTTCCTTGTTCTACTCAAGGTGAAAGATCAACTTCTGCCATACATTTAGACAGAATCCATACACCCTCCCTAGATAGGGGGGCAGAGCAAAGTGGGGTTCTAAGAACTACCTCTAATTAATATTGATTCCTCCTTAAGGTCGATCGAGAAGGCCTCCAGTTATGAAGCCGGGAGGATGCAGGGTACCCAGGGGATGAGAAAGAGGGCCTTGGAGCACTCTAATGCTATTAACTTATGGGAGTCTAACTCTCCTATTGTTGGGAAGTCCCACTCTGCCCAGGGAACAGGATTAATGACGGTAGTGCATGGAAGCATCCCACGGGTAGCAACAGAGGAGATTGGTGGATCTCCTAAGGTCCTCCCAGGAAGGCAGAGCTTCTGACTAGCGGTAAACTCTCCGCTTAGGCCAGTCTCCTGGAACATCTCAGGATGGAGCTCGTGACTTAAGGACCCAGAATTTAAATCTTTCCTTCAGGAGCTGGATGTTTGTCCCCTACAGGAAACTTGGTCCTTGGGGACATTGGATTTGGAGGGCTTCAGGATTTTTTCACTCAGGGCGACCCCCTCTTGTACTCAGGGGAGGCCGAGTGGAGGTTTGGCTCTTGTGACCCCAGTGAATAGGAATTTTAAAATTGAATTAATAAACTCATTTAAATCTTTTTCGGGGTTCTATTCTTGCACTCTCCCCTCGGGTGCGATGATAATTATAGGGAACATTTATATTCCCCCTATTTCTTTAGAATATTATTGCCCCGAAATTTGGAAGGAACTTACCTTGAGGGTGCAGAATGTGCGCCCCCTTTTTCCCTCTGGCCCCTTTGGTCCTGGGGGGTGACTTTAATACCAGGCTGGGTGAACAGGGGGTGGTTCCCCCATTTTAAACCTACTGGGTATTCCCCCCCAGGTTTCCCAGGACAAACTTTCAAATAGGAACGCGGCTAATACGATCCAGATGATTTAGAGCTAGTGATTCTGAATGGGAGAACTGAAGGGGACCGGAAGGGATTTTTCATATATCATGCTTATCAGGGATCCAGCGTGATTGATCTTTTTCTGGTTCCTTTGCACTTTTCCCTAATGTAATGAGTCTTAGGGTATCTAGTGCAAATTCAGGACACTTCCCTATTCTTTTAACTTGTCAGATCCCTGGGGGAAGGGTGGAGAATTATTCCCCCCTCTCTAATGGCCCTTTGCCCGAAACTCCCTCTTTCTTTATGAGACCAAGGTGGACCGCGAAGTTGGCCTTGACTATGACGGACCTGAAACCTGAGCCGGAGGTTCATTCCCTCTGGCAAATAGCGAAAGGAGGAGGCCCCAATGCCCAGGAGGGGTATGTGAAGTTGCTATCTATTCTATCATCCAGGATTAGGTTGGAACATCAGGGGGGACAGAATGGGGTAAACCCGCCTAGGTGGTTTAACCGGTCCTGCCAGAAGCAATGTATGACTACGAGGAGGGCGGCCAGAACTTTGAAGTTTAACCCCTCAAAGTCCGTTAGGCCTTCGTGCCAAATATCGCAAATTGTTGAATGAGAGGCGTACTAACTAACAAAACTACCAATGGGCCGTCCTGCAAAAAGCTGCGGGTAAGGGAGACTCCAAAAGTTCTGGTCACTTATCCGGCAGGCTAGGCTAGGGGGCGGGAATGCACCCATGGTCTCACTGCATCCAGTGGTTTGGGAAAATTTCTATAGGGAGGTGTTTGCCTCCCTACAGGTCATAGTTGATTGCCCTTGGACGGCTATTGAGGATACATTTCAGAAATGGGCTCCCATGTCCTCTGAGGATTTTATTTCCCTAATCAGTCATTTGAGATCGGGTAAGGCCCCTGGGGAGGATTTAATTATGGCAGATCAGCTTAAGAGCTCCCCTGAATAGTGGGCCGAACTCCTGGCCCCAATCTTTACAAACATCAACTCAACTGGGAAGATTCCCAAGGCATGGACCAATAGTATTGTAATCCCGATCTTTAAAAAGGGTGATCCGGCTTCCCCGGAGAGTTATCGACCAATAAGCTTGCTTAGCATGGTGGGAAAATTGTATTCCCGGTACCTTTTGGAGAAACTATTGGATTGGCTTAAGGCCTTTGATATCATGGTACCTGAGCAAGCGGGGTTTCAGAGGGGTAAGTCCACAGTGGACCATGCCCTTGTTCTCGCTAAATGATAAGAAGGACCATGACACGTTTTGGGAGGGTGTTCCTGTGCTTTGTGGCTCTGAAGATGGCCTTTGACTCCATCTGCAGGGAGCGGCTTTGGTGTAAGCTTAGCTCCCTGCAGATGGAGCCTAGGGTATTGTTTCTCCTAAAGCAGTTTCATCGGGGGAATACCCTCCAGGTACAATACAGCCGGGAGGGTGTCCTTACGAGGAGGGTGGAAGTAGATCGAGGAGTGAGGCAGGGGTGCCTTTTAGCACCAATCCTCTTTAACCTCTTTTTAAATGATCTCCCCCCCACCCCTCCTGTTGACAGTGGATTCCCACCCGGCCCAGGTGGGGGATAAGAAGATCTCCTCACTCCTATGTGCGGATGACGCTGTTCTTATTTCACAGACCTTGGTTGGTCTCAGAAGGATCATGCAGTGCATGGGTGACTATGCCTCCAGAGAGGGTTTAGTCATCAACTTCTCAAAAACCAAGGTTATGATTATTGGTCGGAGGAAGAATAAAGAAATCCATCAGTGTCGGATCGGAAGTAATGAAATCTCTCAAGTGACCCATTTTAGATATTTAGGGGTTAATTTCTCCAACTCTTTGAGCTGGCAGGTCCATGAGACAGCTGATAAGACCCAAGTCTCCCAAACGACGGGAATGATCGTGAAATTCTTTTTGGGGAAAGGAGGTAAGCTGGTGTTTCCAGCTCTTTCCCTGTTTCGGGCTAAGGTCATAGCCCAACTCCTTTATGCCCTCCCAGTACAAGGTCTGTCATATATTGATATGCTTGAGACGGCTCAGAACACTTTCATGCGTGCTATCTTGGGAGTCCCGAAGGGTACCCCCAGGTTGTACTGAGACTGGAACTGGGCTGTTGGCCTTTGCAAATTTTTGCCCTCCAGTCTATCATTAGATATTGACTTAAGATCGCTTTATTGCCCCCGGAGGATAACTCCTTGCTGAGGTTAGCAAGGGATAAAGATCTCCTTGATCCTTGGCTGGAACAAGTGGAGGAGGAAATCAGAAAACTGAGCTTTGACCCCTCAAGATTGATAGCAATGGGATTTAAACTAGCCTGGTTCTGGGTGAAAGAACGACTCAGGGACCAACATCGCCAGTTAGACTTGGCGCAAGTGCAGCTCCAATGGGTAGCAAGGGATTATATCCCTCCGAGAGGTCCCCTTGTGAATTCCTCCTATTTAATAGCTTGGCCAAATTTTCATATTAGGCAGGTATTCTCGGATTACGCTGTGGGGTTTTCCCGTCAGCCGTTCTGGAGGGCCGCTACATGGGGCTCCCATGGAACGACAGGATATGCCATTTTTGTGATCTCCAGGCCATGGATATGAATAGACATCTAATTTTTGAATGCCCAATGTTGATGGCTCTTCGAGATAGGCTACTATCTTCTGTCCAAGAGTTACTGGAGAAGAACTCGGTGGCTAAGTGCTACGAGTCATGTCTAAATCCCATCTCCTCAGACCTAACCAAGGCAGTCGCAATTTTTGTGAATTTAGTCCTGCAGGCAAGGCAAAGTTTAGTCGGGGGCATTGATATGACGTATGCCTAAAATAGATATGGTTGGTGATCTGTCCTTTACCAGAATTTGGAGGCAGTATGTATGCATCCTCCCAATAGAGTAGAGGATGTGGGGGAAGGACCCCCATTAGGAAGGAAACAATTAGTATGGGACCACTTGTAAATAAAAAGACTTGTAATTTTTGATTGATTTCATTAGTTAGATGGGGAGTCAAATTGAGTCTCTTAAAATATTATTTTGTTTGATTTTGTTGAAGATCCTTTTCAGTCTGGGAATGCTCACCACTGTGAATGTTTATTTTAATTTAATTTAGTGTTGATTTCTAGCGATAACCTATTGTTTTTATTGTATATAAATGTTGTTATAACCTACGGTTGAAACAATAAACTTTTACTAATACTATCTTCTTATTAGGGCTGAAACGAATAGTAAAAAGTGTTTAGCCGGTCCTCAGAAACTTGGACAAATACTGAACCGAGGACTGAATACCGAAAACCGAGTACCAGGCCAATTCCTTGTTTACTCTGTACTTGATAAAACTAAGTTGAATACTGAGATACTCGGTAAAAACGGAGTCATTTTGAATACCAAGTTTCAGCACTACTTCTTATATACAGTGCAAATCAAAAGAAAGCAATTATTGCTTGGAGTAATTCATAGAGTTCCCTCCCTGCAGGAAGCTCTTCTGCTCAGCTCTGTCTTGTTGCTTCCAATGTGGTTCTCTTCCCCTCCAGTCTATGTAACCTCACCTTTGGTTCCCCCAAGTGCTCTATGCACCTGGTGCTGTCTCCACAGTTTCTTTGGCCAAGCACTCCTTCCACCTATGAACTTCCATTCTTTATAAGGCTGCTGGTTATTGCCAATTAACCTTCTAGACAGAGCCAAGTGCTAATGCTTTGGGTGCTGGCAAGCTGTGGGTCTGTTGAAACTAATAGTAAAAATTTTATTCATGGGTATTTCTGTGTTTCTGAGGACTGGTTTTGGCCTGTCCTCGGAAACGAGTACTGAGTATTTTCTGAATACTAAGTACTGAATCACCTTATATAGGTGCAGGAAAAGCCCCATATATTGGTCCAAGTACTGGATCAAGACCGAATACTGAGTACTAGGCTGATTACTGAGTTACTCAGTACTCTGTAAAACCAAGTCAAATACTGAGATACTTGGTGAAAACTGAGTCATTTTTAATACCAAATTTCAGCACTAGTCTGTTCCTGTGACAACTTAACGGCACCCACTACAGGAGGTCCAAGGCCTTTCAGCCTTTGTTTCTCCACCTTTCCCTTGGGTGTTTAAAAATAGATTAAATTATAACCGGTGTGTGTGTGTGTGTGT
This sequence comes from Sphenodon punctatus, assembly GCA_003113815.1. NCBI lineage: Eukaryota > Metazoa > Chordata > Lepidosauria > Sphenodontia > Sphenodontidae > Sphenodon > Sphenodon punctatus. Next base: position 603,404 of record QEPC01013153.1, on the reverse strand, counting down.
GTGTGTGTAGAGGAGGACTTAAACTAGAAAGCTGAAGTAGATATGTGAATCTTGCTTTGGTGGTAGACACAAAATCGGGGATTTGCTCATGGAAACAACTATTTATTTAATTTTTTTCTGAGATTTCTAAGCCATCCTTTCCTGAAGGCTCAGGGTGGCTAACACTGTAAAGCAGCAATACTAATTTAAGACATACAGAAATAAATTCTCAATAAAATATAACTATGGAAAAATATACAAGTCCAGCTAAAACAAATCCCCAAATCCTATCCCCGTCCACCCAATGCATGGCCAACTAAATGAGTCTTACATTGCATCCACACAATGTTCTGGCTCACGGTCTAGTGAACCTCTGCAGGAAGGGAGTTCCAGAGCTGTGAAGCAGACACCAAGAGGGCCTCTCTTTGCACCTTGCTGTATAAACCTCATGCAATGATAGTACTTCCAAGATGGCATCCCCAACTGACCTTAGGGAGTTTGATGGAACATGCAAACAAGTGACACTAATACCAAAATGTATACCAGTTTCAGTCCCAGTTTGCTTATTTTTCCACAATAAGACAGTAGGCAAGATGTGTCTTGCCTTTCGTGATCTTGTTTTCATGATCTTGTCTTGAGTGTAGGCTGTTTGGGGCAGGGAGCATGTTAGCAATTAATTAATTAATTAATTAATTAATTAATTAATACACCGCCCTTCCCACAAGGGCTCAAGGTGGCTTGCAATAATGAAACAACAATAAAAATTCAAACAATAAAACACTCACTCCCTCCCCTCAAAGCTCCCACCCTCCCCACCACTCTCCCCAAGAACCCAACCAACCCTCATCCCCGCCCGTCAAATGCTCTTCCAAATAAAAAAGTTTTACATTGCCTCCAGAACATGCTTTATCTGTACATCTGAACCCCATCTTAAACTTACAGTAATCAGACTGTTTCCTTGCTAATGATCATTAACACAGACGTTTTACTGAGGGCAAATGGGGAAATCTACCCGTAGACAAGAATGAAATAAAAGTCTGTGTCAATTTCTCTCTCTTAAGGCTAATTTTCCCCTGTGATGCCTTTCTAGGAGGCACTTCGACATGAAGGGAGGAAAACCGTGAATCCAATTATTAGAGGCGCGGTGCTTACAAACAGCATCCACCGAATTATGCCGCAATAACAGGGCTATTATGGAGAAACGCTGATCCAGCAGAATGACCGACTGCAAAACAATAAAAGCTCAAGCAGGCTTAATGCGAGGAGAAAACAGCACCTGGACCAGACAGACATGGCTGTTACCATTTAAACAACCTAGAAAAACTGAGGTTAAAATTAGTACACCTGCCAAAATGGGTATACCCTTCGACTTGCGGTACCCAATTCTATTCAAAAATGTCAGGTGCTTTTTGATATCCGAAACAATGGCCCTTTTTACATGGGTGGTGCCCATCCATGTATGTACACCCATGAGTCTGTAAAAGGGTCTCTCTCTCTCTCTCACTCTCTCTCTTTCACTCTTTATCTCCCATGAGACTTTAGCCCTTTTTGAAGACAATCCCATGCATGGACATCCATCATCCACAAGGGGGAGCATCCCGTGTAAATGTGGAGGTGCATGGGTGCACGCTCCCACTACCCATGCATCCCCATGCATTCCCATCACCACCACCAGAAACAGAGCAACCGGCGAAACGCCAGTGGCTCCATATGTGGGGATTTATGGTACCACCCCCACAGCGGCCCACCCACAAACTACCCTCCCCAGCCGCAACCCATTTAAAAAGGGCCTCAGCCTTGCTCTCAGTTGGGTTCCCTAGGTGCCCCCTTAACGCTCGTTGTAAACATAGCTCTCTATGATGTTAGAATGTGGCTGGGATGGAACAGCAGCTGAGGTCAAGGCAAGAAGCAGAAGGGGGTGAGCCAAAGTCATAGGTCAGAGGTTCACAGTCACAGCACAAGACAGGAATTCAAAACCAGAGTCAGAAACCCAAAGGCTGGATGAGGGTCAGTTTAGACTAGGGGCATCACACAGTGGTGGGACAAGCATACAGCAAGGTGAGCTTGGGAGCATAGTGACTAGACAAATCACCTTTCCTACAGCTGAAATGAATAGTTGATTTCGTAACCTATGGTCGCTCCACAGTTTGGGACAAGCTCTGCAGTTAGTCACGGGGTTTGGGGGGTGTATTTGTATACTGGTGGATTAGCGACCAGTTACAACATTGGCTGGAGAGGTTGCGTGGGTGGGTGAGTCACAGGGGTGGGACAAGGCGAGAACTACCTACAGGAGAGTGGGCATCAGCAGGCAGTGGCATTTGGCCTTTGGGGGGAAAGTCCAGCCCTACTGTGGCCCAAATCAGTCACCCTGATTGCATGCACCAGCCTCGGAAGTGAAACTGGAAATCATCAGACTGAAAATTTGGTTTGCTTCCAGGGGCCTATGTGTGCGTGCATAGAGGTGAACGGAGACTGATGCATGTGCCCTAGGGTGGTTGGCTTGGGCCACAACTGACCAGGGATGGTCCTCCAGGAGGCAGGATGCCACTGCCTGCTCTTACCCCCCACTCCCCACCTGTGTTCCCTCTAGCAGCACCCCAGGGCATGGCAACGCTGGCCCGCTTTGCTCGCTCCGGCCCGCCTGGGCCAGCAGAAAACTCCACGTGTCTGTTCTGAGCCTGCCAGATGTGGGCCTGGTTCAAACCTCAGTGGGGTTGACAGCCAGGCTGGAAACATGGATCTGGAATGAACTGGGCCCATGGTCTGGCCCTACAAGTCGTCCAGGTGGGGCAGAGCGGGGTGAACTGGGTGGCACTTCTGTTTTTGCACCCACCCAGCCCAGCGTTATGGGTCACCATGGCAACCAGCTATGGTTGCCTGTTATTGGCATCCATGGCTGACACCCAGATGCAGAGCCGGAGACAGCTGTCTGCACGTCTTTCCCCTTTCCCCCTCCCTGGCTGAGTTATGCCAGGGGAACTTCTAGTTCCGTTCCCTGACCTGACCCGGCCAGGAGTGACGGAGGTGGCCATCGCACCTCCGGACTGTGGCCACATGTATGTTTTCACCCTATGTTATTATATTCTTATTACCTCAGGGCTACCTCTTGTGAATTAGATCCTTGCCTGTCCTGGCTAGTTAAGTCCTGCCGGGAGACTACGGGGCCGTTGTTGGCTGGTTGGTCAACGCCTCCCTGTGGGAGGGCAGAGTGCCGAGCTGTCTCAAGGAGATGGTGGTGAAGCCTCTGCTCAAGAAACCATTGCTTGATGTTGACTCACCTGCCAGCAATAACCTGTCTCTAACCTTGAATGGTTCCACTCTTTCCTGACCAGAAGAACCCAGCAGGTGGAACTCGAGGATTATTTTTCATCGTACCGAGACCTCTTGTGTGGAGTCCTGCAGGGTTCTGTTTTGTCCCCTCTCCTGTGCAATGTGTATATGCAGCCGCTCGGCGAGGTGTTTAGGAGGTTCAGTGTGCGGTGTCATCAATATACTGATGACACCCAACTGCACCTCTCTTTTTCAACAGACCCAGGCCCGCCAGTCTCGGTGCTTACTCGATGTTTGGCGGCTGTGGGGGACTGGATGAGGGCTAAGCGACTGATGCTGAATCCTGACAAGACTGAGGTGATGTTAGTGTTTAAGGCGATGGAGTTGGCAGCCCCCATTATTGATGGGGTCTGCCCTCCATTGGCCTCCCAGTTACGGAGTCTAGGGGAGCTCCTTGATGTGGCAGCTCCGCCTGGATCTCCAGGTGGAGGCTGTGGCAAGGAGTGCTTTCTTTCAATTACATCTGGTGCGATTGCTTCAGCCGTTTGTTTCAGACTTGGACCTGGCCACTATCATCCATGCTTTCATCACCTCTAGATTAGACGACTGTAATGTGCTCTAAGTGGGGCTACCCATGGTGATGACTCAGAAATTGCAGCGGCTGCAGAATTCTGCGACCCGTCTCTTAGTGGGACTGGGCCGCCGGGAGCATATTACACCCATGCTCCATTATCTGAACTGGCTGCCGGTGGTTTTCCAGGCCTGATTCAAGGTGTTGGTTTTGGCCTATAAAGCCCTAAACAGCCTGGGCCCTGCATATCTGTGAGACCACCTCACTCCCCAGGTCCTGGATCGGTCCGTGTGGTCATCCGGGAGTGCCCTGCTCGAGGTGCCCCGGGGTTTTCAGGGTGCCACGCAGGGTAGGGCATTCTCGGTGGCTGCGCCATGGCTGTGGAACTCCCTTCGGGTAGAGGCTCGGCTGACCCCGGATCTTCCTTCCTTTTTTGAGAAGTTGTAAGACCTGGCTCTTCCGCCAGGCGTTTGGCAGGGGAGATGGGTAAGGGTGGGAGGGTGCGTATTGGGCATGGTGGGGTGGGAATGTGATCTTTTCCTCTTTTTATTGTTGTTTCAATTGTTTTTAGTACATGTAAGCTGCCCCAAGCTGCCTGTGGCGGGAGGGGTGGGGTAGAAAGTGTTTTAAATAAATAAATAAATAAATAAATAAATTACCAGCCAGAGTCAAATTTGCAAGAGCAAATCATTTAATGTGCTATATTTACCTGGGGTGGGAGAGGAGGGTGAAGGAAATAGCAAGCAAAAGATGAGGGAAGTAATGTCCTGTTTACCTGTTAACATCTTCAAATCCACCCACCCCGATTGTATTCCTTTGTGAAGTGCTTTCACTTTTTATGCTCCTCCTCCCACCCCTTTTATTCTGCATTTGAAAATCAAGCATGATCTTTAGATTGAGATATTTGGTGTTGCAAAAACTGGTGAAACACGTTTCAACGCAGTAACTTGCTATCTATTTCCTGAATTGTTTGGCACAATCCGAAAGTCCCTGGGGGATTGGGGAAGGGAACTAGCAGGACATTTTTCACGCCTTCCCTGTGCATTAGCAGACATAAGGTCATATGAGTATAACAAAGATGGTTGCAGCCTCATGTTCATTAGCTCTCAGCAAGCTAGCCAGATGAGGCAGTGCGCTGTTTTCCTTTCATCATTCAGGCTTGAAAGGAAACTGTCAGCAGCCACTTGCTCTTAAAACAATGAAAATTTAGGTGACAGCAATCTCATTAGCTGAAGGGCGGTGTTCAGCAGGGATGAAGATTTTTAGCTAAAGATTCTTTTCTGCAACACACACACACACACCACACACACACATTCTCTCACACACAGCAATTTGACAGCAAATGGTAGCTTTCAGATATAGGGAAAAAAGCATATTGGAGAGGAACAAATAGACGTTCTGAATGATCGACGTTCTATATGATAGACAGACATTCTAAATGATAGGCATCCTACATCAGGGAATTACATTTCTTGCAAGCTGATCAATTCCTAGATGGATGAAATGTTAGCAGAACAGATCTATCTATCTATCTATCTATCTATCTATCAGGGATGGGCGAACAGATCGCGGTTCAGGTTCGACCGTTCGGTTCGGTTCCATTCAGTTCGGGTGTTTGGGTCGTTCACCGAGTTCAGGTTCAGCCGTTCAGGTC
>QEPC01013153.1:558515-580390 GCA_003113815.1 Sphenodon punctatus | reverse complement strand
GCCCCTGTGCCGCTGCCCCCCCCCTTCGGTCCTCTTACCCATTTCCGGGGTGCCTCGTCCCCTGGGCCAGTTGTTGTCTCCGGGATGGCCTGTCCCACCTGCTGCTGCTGCTGCTCTCCCCCCACTGCCTCCATGTGCAGCATGACCTCCTCCTCTGCCTGTGCCTCCTCCTCCTCCCTTGCTATCTCACCCTATGCTCTCCTCTCCCTTCCTCCTCGCTCCATCCCGCCACATCCCCCTGCTGCTGTGTGCCCTTTAAATCTCCCTCCGCGGTCTGTGCTGTTGCTCGTTGCCTGGCAGTGACGCTGCGTGCTTTGTCCCCAGCTGGGAATCATTTTGCTTGATTCTGGCCAGTGTTTGCCATTCACACGTTACTTTTTGTTGTTTCCCAGTGGGAATGACTTTGACCACACTTTCAGAGATGGTCCGGGCTGGACCTCTGGAAGGGTGGTTAATTTTGTCCCCTGATGGGGATTGACTGTGGTGAACATTTGGTGTCCACCAAACAGACGTTCAGGGCCCTTTGGCCCTGCCGCGGGGTTGAGTGTGGTTCACTGTGAACTCGTAACATCTGAAAACACCCATAGTCTCAGTGAAAGCCAATAGGAGTTAAGGGCCTCTGTGCACATCCATGACTTGTCCAAGGTCACACACAATGTCAGGGTGAAGACAGGTATTGATGACATTTGTGGCGCTCTCCCACGTTACCTGCTCATTGAAACTTCCTGTACGAAATCTTACAGCTGGAGTTTCCTTTTTATTTATTTCACTCCCATTGGCTATATTTCCAAAAACCATGGGCATAATAAGGGGTGGGAGATGGAAGGAAGTCAGAGAATGGAAGTGATGCATCTCATCAAACTTTCATCAGAGCAAGAATGGAGGATGTTGAGGTCAGACATCCCCACAACTTTTGTCAGATAAATTCTTGGTTCAGACGGAGGTTAGTAGTAAGATGAGAGGATGAGGGAAAGGAGCTAAAGGACTAATTGAGTGATTCAATTTCTAGAACCATAGGGTTTTAGAGGCTGTTCTACTGGGACTTAGGGGGAACATCCCCTCAAGCATACTGAGGGAGAGAGAGAGAGACAAAGGTGAAAAATGCTTTCTATAAATGCAACCTGACACCAGAGTTCTGTAAACACAACCTGACAGAGCAAGAGCTAACACAGAACAAGAGTCAAACAGCCTGGCCCTGCAATATAAAGGGTTGCAGTGGCCTCCCCAGAGCCCCCATGATTGGTTCTTGGAGGCAGGAGGCATTGAACAATCACAGGGTGACACACAACTGCCTGGGATCTGCTTACGCAGCTCATTGGGCAGCAATATATCCATCAGGCCCTTATTGACTGCTCACCCTTCCCATCACAGGCCCAGTTCAAGAGCTCAACACTGTTTCGGGCTCCGAGATGTCTGCTCCCTCCTCCACCCTCCCCATTTTCCCTCCCAAAACAACTGCCGGTGCCACTAATAATGAAGTGAATCACGAAAATGAAATTTCGTTATTGATTTTGTTATTATTGATTTCGTTTTCATTATTGTAACAACGAAAACAAAAATGAAGTGTTTCGGTTTTGTTAGCGATATAATGAAAACAAAGTGCACACCCCTATGGCTCCCCAAGACTTAAGGATATTCCACACAACATTTCACTGAAAGTCATGCCACTGGGTGTCTTTAGAAGGACCCAGGGGTGGACACCCCTGAACCTGCTCCAGGAATGGCCACCCACACATCCACTATTTTCAGCCCCACTTTGCGCCAAGTTTATACGGAACCAGCGGATGCCATGGCTCACAGTATGCCGGTGTGATGCCCCCCTCCCCCACACCATAGAATTGCAGGCAGATCGCCCGCTGCTCTAGGCTGCCACCCTCAGCTCTATGACATTGCCCAGGGTAACTCCTGGCCAGGAGCATAGCTGCAGCAGCCGTTAGGGCTGATGCGGCAGCAGCTTTTACCGCGCCGCGATTCCATTCCGCCATTTCGGAACTGCCCGCGCCACACCGTGACTTTTCTGCAGATATTCCGCTAATTCCGCCGGAATTCTGCAAATCACAGAATTGCGGAAAAATCGTGGAAAAATTGCGAAAATCTCGGAAAACCGCTATTCCGCTATTTTTTGGCACTGGCGGAATTGCGGAAATCGCAAAAATGTCATGTTTCCACAATTCCACTAAGTTGCGGAATTAAATAAGCGGAACCGCGGAATGAAACCGCGGAATGAAAGCCTCTGCCATGCCGTTCCACTAATTGCGGAAACACTGTTTCCGCCGGAAATAGCTACCGCTGCGATATTCCGCTACAGCCCTAGCAGCCGTCCACTGAGTAGGCAGACTCTAATTCTGCTTCCGAAGGTTGCCCCCAGTTTGGGAAGCCCGCTTTGCTGGTGGTGCTCCAGGATGCTCTAGAGCACCATAGTAGGGCTGGAACTGAGCAGGCAGTGCCTGCTCTGCTTCTGCTCTATCTGCACATCTGGCGGTCTGCCTTTAGCTGGAGGGTCCACCCAGCTGTGAGGCAGAAGCAAGCTGTGGGTGCCATCTTAAAGCCCCAATGTCAACCACAAATGGAAAACCACACAACTTATTTATATGGACACTATAGATTAGATAGATGGGGTTTAAAATTTATTTTTGCCTTTCATTTTTTCAGTCTGCCGGCTGTATTCTATTATAGTCTGCTATCATAGTTTTTTCTGAAAACATGAGAGTTCAAAGTTTGCTTTAAAAAAAAAAGATGTTGAGAAGATTCTAATTAAATCAGGAATTAGGGAATGTGGCAAAGAGCATCAAGTATCATAAACTTACTTGAGAGTTGGGCAAACCCTGCATTGGAGTTAATGGGAATCTTTCCATTCATCTTTGTAAACATTGGATCAGGCCGATAATACAGGAGACAGATAAACACAACTGAGGGCCAAGACTAAGTGGTTACATATTTTCTTCTTCTTCTTCTTTTATAGGAAGGAAACCACATAAAGGGGAGGATTACTTCTTAAAAACAGATATTGAATCATAGAATTATAGGGTTGGGAGGAATGTCAAGGATGGTTTAGTCAAAGCCCCTGTTCCAAAGTGGAATGCCCAAATCTCCAAAGTTAGCTCTTGGATTGGATGCCTTTTTTGAATTCAAAAAAATCAGCCAATCCAGAGAGCAGGGTCCAGCTTTGGCACCAAAAATACCAGCCCAAGAAACTGTTTTTAAAAGAAGCTGAGCCTCAGAGAGCCATTGAGAAGGAACCGAAACTGATACCAATACAAAGAACCAAAACAGCTCAAAATTTCGGTTCTCAGATTTAGAACTGAAACATCCATTTCCGGACTGTTTCGGTTCTTTCCGAAACTGAAATTCCCATCCCCATTATTTACAGTGCAAACGTCTAAACATACCAAAATCCCAACATAAAGTCTAAAACCTCTCACAACGAACAGGTCTCTAGGCTGTCAGCCTGTTTTCCCTGCAGGCTTTTCCCAGTCAGTACCTTGGCCAGCTCTGAGCTACAGAGCTCCTCCTCTAGCCCAAGCCAGACATAGACTGCCCTCACTCAAGAACCTTTTGTGCCTTATATGCCCAGTGAGGGTGTGGCCTCTGGAGGCAGCAAACTCTCTTAAAGGGACAGTCACTTGTAGCCCCCTCACCAAGGCTTTAAGACTCTGAGTTCATTTTTAGTTGTGCCTTTAATTTTCCAAGTCCACATTTAGAAACCTTGCACAGCGTGGAGTTTAGACGTACTTTTCCTCACTAGAATTCACCGGACCACCAGTAGAAACAGTGACGCTGGCCAGCTTGCACATTCTTTTGGAATGTGGATTTGTCTGAGTTCGATATTAAGGTTTGATAAATCTGGTTTTGAAAAGAATGCGCGAGCTAGCCGGCGCTGCTGTTTCTAATGGCGGCCCAGTGACTTCTGGTGGGGGAAGGCATGTCCAAACTCCTCTTGCTCGAGGTCTCTGAACGCGGACTTTGAAGTCCATGAAAATGAAAGGCATGTCTAAAAGCGGCTTAAGAAGCCGGGGGGGAAGAATGTTCATTTGAGGTCCAGTCCCGGCCCAGGTTTCTTTCTGTGGTACTGTTTGTAATTGTTGATGTGGCCTCCTCCATGTGTGAGGCCTGGGAAAATCCTCCCCCCCCCCCCGCCCCCCGACAAAAAGGGTCTTGGACAGGCCCTAACCCAGTCCCTGCAGGCTGCTTCCTCACCCGCTCCAGGGCTGGCACCACCTGCCGACTCAGGGTGGTGCGCGAGGGCAGCTTAAACTGGGGGTCCAGGAAGCCAACAAGGCGCTTGAACCCCATGTCCCCAACCATGAAGAAGGGCTTCCCATCCAGAGCGATCATTTCGTCCAACAGGTGTGTGGCTTTCGCTTGAAAGCCACGCTGCCCTCCACATCCTGCAGCTGACAAGGGACTTGGCAGCTGCCCCCACCCCAACTCCTCCATGGTGAACTGCTGCTTCTGCTCCCCCCTAGCCGTGATACCGCTGCTGCTGCTAGAGGCAGCTGTTGGAGCAGGACGCTTGCCTGCTGAAGGAGGCGGACGACTGGCCGCTGCAGTCGGGAACCCGCTGACGTCTACTGCCCCTGCCTGCCCGCTTAGCAGCACAGCGCTGTGGCATCCCTTCAGGTGCCTCGCCATGGCAGTTGTGCCAAGGTTGGTGGGTGAGCACCTGCCCACACTTCACCACCTTCTGGCACAATGTGCATTGCAACTCCCTCAGATCATCCACCCACACCAGCTTGTGCCCAGACAGAGGATCGCTTAGGGCCAACTATCATTATATGGTTAGAAAATTCTCCCTGCAATTCAACCTACGTTGTTTTTTTTCCCCTCCTTGCACTTTAAACCTAACCTTACCCTTTCAGTAACCATGGGGAACAGTAGGTTACCCCCTAGCTAATAGCAGCCTTTTACATGTTTGGAAATGGATCATATCCCCAACATCACCCTCAACCTTTTTTTAAGGGGAAAGCTCTACTCTCTAACTCGTACCCTGTATTTTGCCATTTCTCCAGTGAGCTTTGCGTTTTTTTCTCGAGATTCCTAAAGGAGGGTTAATTTGTTCCAAATGTTTTCAGACGACCAGCAACATTGGCTTACATTCTTTCCAGAGGCTGGAGAAAACCAGGAAACCTTCTAACGTCTAACAGAGCCTTTTAAAAGAGGGGAGGGGGAGGGGGAGAGAAAGAGAGAAAAGAGCAAGGAAAAGAAATATTTGGATGATTTATTTGCTTATTACTGTTACATTTATGACTCCTTGAGCAGGTTTGCAGAGACTTATCCTTTGCCTATGACCTATTTCCATTGGCAAGGCAGCCGGAGCTCCCTAGCCTCATGTTATGCAGCAGATTATGATTGAGAAATAGGTCTCATTGCAAAATAGCTAAGGTGGGGGTTTTTGTGTGGCAAGGTGCAGAGTGGCCTCCGTAATTCTGTTTTCGTTTGCCACCAAACTACCTATCTGCACTTGACCAACAGTGCATAGTCTCTAAAATTTGGACAGACGTTACTTATGCGAACAGAGAACGGAAGGGGGGAGGGAACCGCGTCAACTTGACTTCTATTTAAATATGTACACAGGCCACGGGCCGGTGAATGATGCCTTTGAGAAGCAGGAGAGTCAGTTTGACTCAGCTGAGGTCTGAGAGTGACGAGAGAGATTTTAATGAGGGGGAAACAACAGCCATCCTGGATTTTTTTCAGTGGGGTCTTCCATCATCATGTTTAGGGCTGATATTAGTAGGGGCAGAGGCAGCAACCAGAGGTAGCGTTAAGAACGGAAGGGCCCTGTGCAATGCCTTTAGGGGCACCACATGGAATGGTACCACTGAGGCACAGTGCAGAGAATGATCCGCATGTGGCCCCTAGTAGCCCAGGGCCATTTGTAGTCAAGCTCAGTCAGAGACCCTTGGTTGTCCCTTTCTAAGCATGTGAAATATACCCTTGAAAACAAGTCGACCTCTTGGATTCTAACAATATGACTGAAAAAAAATTAAAGGATTAGCGAATGCCATTTGAAGCCCACGGTTTGTGCAGTTTGGGGTATTTTGTTCTGTTTTGCTTGTCGTTTAAAAAAATTTATTATTTGTTTCATTTTTACCCCACCAATTTTCATTGTTCTTTGCAAAAACAAACTGAAATGAATAAAACAAATGGAAAAAACAAAAGGAAAACCCCAAAACAAAGAAAATACCCCCTTTTCTGACCTGGGTAAAAAGACACATGCACCCAGCATGCCAGCTACACAGCCCGGGGAAGGGGAGACACCCCTGACTGGCTCAGGTGGTCGGGGCATTGAACTGACGCGCCCACAACCAGGCTTCCTGGCGAGCCCTCCCCTGGTGGGAGAACAAACAAATGTGCAGCCTGGTTGTCCCGCCCCCGGCAAACCCTCAGTGCCCCGCCCCCGCCATGCCAGGCAGCCATTAAACACCCAAGTTTTTAACACCAAATATTAAACCAAACATTAACACCAAATCTTAAACAACCAAATGTCTACTCAAAAGTAGTCAGAGGGTGCAGGGGCCAGATGTTCATCTGGTGCAATTTGGCATTGCTACACTGGCTAAAACCGAGGTATGCTGGTTTGTATTCGCTGGAGATTTCTCCCTAATAAAATGTTAAATGCTGTTAAGACTTGGTTGATCAAGGTTACGCAGAAAAGTCACCAATCCCATTAAAGGACAAGGGGCGCTAATTGAAAACGCTCGTAGCGGCAGGAGAACCGGCGCCAGTGTCAGCCAGGTGAGCGAATCACTCACAGCCGGAATGACTCACGCAGCTCTGTGGAGGGACAGTAAATGGCCAGTAGTTAGAGTTTAATGGCCAAGTCTTAGCTCTTAAGCTTTCAAAAGCTCTAATTAAGCTGAGCTATCATTCTGAATCCAACCAAATTGAGAGTGGGTGATTTGTTTTCAAACAGCTGACAGAAAGCCTTGCCTCGCTCTCCTTGGCACGAAAAGAGATCAGGCCTGTGCAATATCGATAGACTGACTCCTCTGTTGGAAAGGTGACTCCTTTATTCCAAGACTTTGGGATGATCAAAGGAAAAGGTTCCCGAGGAGTCGAAATTTCATGCTGGTCCCACTGCATGCAGAAATAGGACTTCAGGAGGATCCTGTTAGGTCTCTCTTATCTAACTCCTTGGTTCAACCAGCTTACCAGTTGTTTAGAACCAGGGACCCATGTTGACTGAGTTGCTGCAATTTGCAGTGATTTTTGCAGAATCAGCCAATCCTTGCAGTGCCAGGCTGAAATTGCAGTGACACTGCCATGGGGGCTGGCTGCAGAATCTTTAAATCCTGGCTCAGGCATAAACTTGTCACCTGACCCCAAACTAAAACTGCTGCTGCAGCTGCCGTCTGTCCGGGAGGTGTGACCACGACCCGAGGCCTCTGGGAGATGAATTGTGGGTGGGTGAGGTCTGAACTTGAAGGCCCTATGTTTGGGTGAGGGAGGTCTGGGGCTTTAATATGAGGTGGGAATTCTGGGGTACTGAAATTCCAGAGGATTTGAGTTGTGTTTGATTAGCAAAGTTGTGATTCTATGTCAAACCTGTTGCAAATTTGCTTCCCAGCATGTATTGTTATGCAAATCAAGTGAATTATGCAAATATGAATGCTTGCAGAATTTGGCTTCACTGGTTGCAGAATTTAAGAATTTTTGGTGCAGTGAACTCCAGTCCCTGTTTATAACTGCTCTCAGCATTCTTAGAGCATGGGTGGGGAACCTTCAGCCCAGGGGCCAAATGTGGCCATGGGTTAGGTTTTATTTGAATTCTTGCCAGTTCCCAGTTCTCAGGATGCAGTTCCTACCCCAAGCACTGAGAGATTGAGCTCAGGGTAAAGGAGCAGAGAGAAGAGCATGCAGACAAAAATAGGGGATAGATCCATGGCACAGAGCCATGATCTGGACCTTCCTCATCCTGAGCTTCTCTTCCTCTTCCTGACCTTCCCTATAAGCACACACACACACACACACACACATATCCCTCACCTTCTGTATGGCCCTAGGAACTTGTACTGATTTTCAAAGTGGCCCCTGGGAGGGAAAAGGTTCCCCACCGCTGTCTTAGAGGATGGGACCATAAGTAACTATTATTATTATTATTATTATTATTATTATTATTATTATTAACAAACATTTATATAGCGCCAGCAGTGTATCTGGCACTTTACAAAAGTGAATTATGTTTGCAGAGCAGGTTTGCAGAGTTTTGACCTCTGACTGCTGTGAGCTAGGAGTGAACAGCAAAGTATAAGACCTGGGTCAAATCAATGGGCCATTAAACCCCCAAAGCCCTTTTGCGCATGTCTAATCCACTGCCCTTAACCAATATGGCAGCAATGCTCTTACCACCATTCTGGTTAAGGACGGTGGCCATTTTACACATGTGCAAAACAGCCCAGCGGCCATTTGTGCATGTGCAATGAGGATTTTTTTTTCCTTGCCAAGAACTCATACTCAGACCAAGATCTCAATGAGACCTTGGTCCCAGCACTACTCCTATTTCTATAGAACTACTAGGCATACACAGCGCTCCACAGTCATAGATTTTTGGAAAGAGGTCCCTGTCCAGTGGGCTTACTATCTAAGATGGACATGGATGAGGGGACCACAATGAAAGACAGACACACACATATTCCCATTTTACAGATGGGGAACTGAGGCTGAGAGGTTGTGACTTGCCTAAGGCCACCCAGTGAGTTCATTGGTTAGGGTGACATTTGAACCCTGGTCTCCCTGGTCCGGCACTTTCTCCGCTACGTCACACTGGCTCTTCTGAAATGGCAAGTTTTACTTGTGAGAAAAAATTGGGCTGCTTGTTGAGCCCTATTAGTAATGGAAAGCCGATAATTCAGTGATGGGAAATAGTAATTCAGTAATGCAGGTAACTTGTTGGGCACAAAATTGGTACCATTTCATGTCCAATCCATCCAAGATGGTTTGGATACCATAATTGTGACAGGTATACTTGATTTTGTGGGTATCCATATCAGTAACAGTGCTCAGTTTCCTGTACGTTGCCAGATGCATTGGGAGAGACTTGCTCCCCTGGATTAGAGATAGGTAAGGATGGGAGAACGCAGTTCGGAAGTTTGGAGTTCAGCCCGAACTCAGCCTGTTTGAACGACCGAACCAAACTTCCAAACCAAACATTTGAATGGCTGAATAGTTCGGAAAAGTTTGGATGAGTTCAGGGTCGGGAAAAACGTGACTTTGGGCGGGAAAAAAGTGACTGGAAGCGGGAGGCAGCTGAGGAGCAGACTTCCTGGCACCAGGGGTGGACACCAGGGGTAGTTTCAGGGCCAAAAATACCAATACTGAAAAAAAATCGGTTTTGGTTTCGGTACTGATAGCACTTTTTTGAATGTTCGGCTGAGTTTGGCCAAACCGAACTCCGCTGAACTGAATAGCCGAACCCAAACTTGGGTTTCGAACTGAACAACCGAACGTCCGAACATCCGAACGGCGTTCTGTTCGCCCATCCCTAGAGACAGGGGTGTGAGTGGGAAAGTTTGAGGGCTAGCCATGACCCCTCTGTGATTTGGGCTTGGGAAGGGGGGTGGGAACTTCTCTGGGTGAGAGACAGAGAAGTGGGAGTGGGTGGGATGGGATGGTTGGGCATGGGTGGGATTTGTCTTATGTTTACTTGATATTGATTGTTTTCTCATTATTGTAAAGGGCAAGTGGCTCTAGAATACAGGAGAGTTACAAAGAGAGTAATAGGAGAGTTACTTGTATTCTAGAGCAAGTGGTTCTAGAATACAAGTGAGAGTCGGGGGAGTGGGATGATTGGGATTAGGGAGGGGTGGGATTTATTTTACATGTATTTTGTGATGATGTTTTTATAAATTGCTGTAAGCCACCCCAAGTCATTTCTTAGAATAAGGAGAGGTATGCATTCAAAATTATTATTATTATTATTATTATTATTATTATTATTGTTGTTGTTGTTGTTGTTGTTGTTGTCAACAACAAACAAACAACAACAATGATGATGTAACAGCAGCTATGTACAATTATTACCTGCTCATCGTTGTTCATGTTCAACATCGGCCAATGCATATCGGACTCATAGTGGTCTGTTACCAGACATAATGGGTGTTAACAAATATGACGGTGGCCCACTTAGGACTGCATGGACCCAATTTGGCTTCTAGGCCACTGTCATGCTTGTTGGGGGCAATCCAGATGTTTGCTGTGGAGTTTCCCTGGGTGTGTTGGTGGCTAGTCTGGGCTGTGATCCCTGAGACTTCCAGAGTCACAGCCTGGGCTAGCCGCCAAGATGCCTGGGAAATGGCCATGCTCAACCGGGCCACAGTGGGCTATAATGTGTAGTAGGGCTGCCCATCATGGGGTGGGGGGTGGGCCGGACCAAAACCTGACCAGGGCTGCGTTCTCACCTGCGGCGGAGCCTGCCCTGACATGTGCAAGCGAAGCCGCGGCAGATCCCCGTTCGCACCGGCTCTTTTCCCATCAGCCGGCTCCTCCGCACTGCCACGTCTTCCCTCGCCTTTCCCACTGCCACCACTACCACTGCAGGTGAGAACACAGCCATAGTTGCAAGCAGCTTCCTGGCCTAATCATGGTGTGCTGACCAGGGTTCCTAGTTTTCTCTTTGTAATGGAAAACCAGAGAAAAGCAGAGAATTTATTAGTATTATTATTATGGGGTGTTTTTACACACACATTTCTCCTGCATGTTTGATGCTACATCCTGAACTTTCTGTGTGTCTAAATCACTCACCCAGATCTTAAACATCTGGCTCTTTGAACTTCTGCATAGAACTTCGCCCCGAACTTTTGTGTGTAAAATGTTCTCCTGGTAAACTGCTTTGCTCCAGACAGTTGTGGTCACTTGGTTTCCATGGCAGCTCCTCAAGTCTACAGCTGTGGCTATGTTAGGCTTCCTAAGGACAGCGTTTGTGTGAAGGATGCATCCAGAGCTTAAGGTGTGTGTTAAAATGACCATTTTAGTCAGGAGTCAGGAGATGGAAGCAAGAAGTCAAGGAGGGCAGAGCAGAAGAAGTGGATCTTGAGAAGGAATTTGAAGGTACGAAGGGAGGGGGCGAGGTAGATGTGGGCAGGGAGGGAATTCCAGGTGTGTGTGGCAGCTAGGGAGAAGGGATGAAGGCGGTTAGGGCAGCAGGGGAGGCGTGGGAGGGCAAGAGAGGGGACAGAGGAGAGGTGGAGTTCACAGAGTGGAGTATGGAGGGAAATTAGTGCAGAGAGGTAGGGGGGAGCAAGGTTGTGAAGAGCTTTATAGGTGAAGACTAGGAGGTTGTGCAGGATTCGTTCAGGAATGGGGAGCCAGTGAAGAGAGGAGAGGAGGGGTGGAACATGGTCGAAGCTATGGGTGAGGTGGATGTCCCTGGCAACAGAGTTTTGGATGGAGTTAAGAGGGAAAGGTGAGAATGGGGGAGGCCAGTGAGAAGGAGGTTACAGTAATCGAGGCAAGAGATGACCAAGGCATGAACAAGGGTTTGGTAGAGGAAACAGAGAAAAGGGCGAACCTTAGCAATGTTAGGAAGGGAGAAGCAACAGGATTTGGCAACAGAGTCAATGTAGGGTTTAAAAGAAAGGGGTGAGACAAAGATGAAGCCTCAGCTATGGGCTCGGGGGATGGGAAGGATGGTGACGCCGTCGATAAGGATCAGCAGGGAGGAGGGTGAGGAAGGATGTGGGGGATGAGGAGATAAGGAGTTCAGTTTTAGCCATGTTGTGTTTGAGTTTATGTTGAGACATCCAGGTAGAGATATCAGAGAGACAGCTGGTGAGGTGTGATTGAACAGATGGAGAGAGAGAGGGAGTAGGGAGAGAGAGTTGAGTGTCATCAGTGAAGAGGTGATATTGGAAACTATGGGAAGAAATGGGTTTGCTTAGGGACAAGGTGTAGATAGAGAAGAGAACAGGGCCAAGGACAGAGCCTTGGGGAACACCAACCGAGACGGGAAGGGAGGAGGAGGTGGAGTTGCCAAGAGACACATTGAAGGAGTGGTCAGAGTGGTAGGAGGAGAACCAGTCAAGTATGGAACCATGGAAGCCAATGGAGTGAAGTGAGTCCAGCAAGAGCGAATGGTCAACAGTTTCGAAGACAACAGTGAGGTCAAGGAGGACAAGAATGGAGTAGAAGCAATTAGATTTAGCCACAAGAAGATTGTTGGTGATCTTAGTGAGAGCAGTTTCAGTAGAGTGAAAGGGGTGGAAGCCAGATTGGAGGGGGTCAAGGGAGGAGTTGATGGAGAGGAAGTCGAGTTAGTGGGAGTAGACAACACGTTCAAGAAGCTTGGAAGAAAAAGGAAGGAGTGAGACAGGACTGTAGCAAGAAGGGTCACAGGGGTCAAGAGTGGACTTTTTGAGGATAGGGGAAACAGTGGCATGCTTGAAGGCAGAGGGGAAGGAGTCAGTAGAGAGGAAGAGGTTGATGGAGGGAGGGAAGGGGCAACAGTGGAAGCAATGGAGGTCAGGAGGTGGGAGGGAATGGGGCCAAGGGGGCAAGTGGAAGGGTTGGAGGAGGAGAGCAGGGAGGAGATTTCCTCAAGGGAGGTGGGAGGGAAGGAGGACAGGAGAGGAGGGGGAGGAGGCAGAGGGGAGGGAGTAGGAAGAGGAGAGGAGTGGGAAGTGATATTGAGACAGATCTTGCTATCTTGGAGGTGAAGAAGGAAGCGAGATCCTGAGCAGAAAGGGAAGACGGAGGAGGAGGACAGGGGGGCTTGAGGAGGGAGTCAAAGGTGGAGAACAGGCGGATAGGGTTCCGAGAACAGGACTCAATGCGGGAGACATTGCAACGCTGTCTAGCAAGGGAGGTAGCAGAAGTAAGGGAGGAGAGAGAGAATTTGAAGTGAAGGAAGTCAGCATGAGAGTGGGATTTCACCAGAGGCGTTCAGCAGCACGGGTGCAGGAGCGGAGGTGGTAGATACGGGGTGTGAGCCAAGGACAGGGGTTATGGGAGTGGGCAGGGCACCTCAGGAGAAGAGGAGGGCAAGTGAGTCAAGGGTGGAGGAGAGAGAGGGATTGAAAGCAGAGATGGCAGAATCAGGGGAGGAGGGGGAGAAGACTGAGGGGAGAAGGGGGGAGAGAGAGGAAGCAAAATCCAGGGGGTTAATGGCCTGCAGGTCACGTAAGGGGCATGGAGATGGCTTTTTTCCCAGAGAAAAACAAAGAATCCGCTTTTTTCCAGAGAAAAATAGAAAATTTGTTTTCCCCAGAGAATTTAGCAGAAAATGGCAAAAACATAAAGGTTTAAGAGGCAGACACAGTCAGCGCGGGTCAGCAAGGATGCGAAGTGGAGCTGAGGGGAAGCAACCTGAAGGCATGTCCAGTGGAGGGGCAGGGGCTCTGCATTTGTGCCACAGACTGTGGGTTGGGAGCAGAGGAACTATGAATTGGGGCAGTCAGGTCTTCTGGACCTTGGGAAGAGGGGACAGGAGGTGGGCTTAATTGGGCCCATAGCAGCTTCCCCAAGTGCCAGCCTCTATGGTCCCCCTTTGGGGTTGGCAGAGCGGTCTGGGACCAGGCTGGGATGAGGAGGCAGCGAGTGCAGGCCATGTGTGTTGGTGGGACAGGTAGCTGCAAAACTGCATAAAAATAAAAATATTACAATAAAATGTGGTTTTTCAACTCATACCAATATATATTGTGGTCAACTAGCATTTATATTTAATCACAGAAAAACAGAGACTTTGGGGGGTGGGGGTTAATCAGAGAATGTATAGGGTTTTTATCAGAGAATTTCCAATTTTTTCGTCACAAAACTAGGAACCCTGGTGATGAAGGTGCTCCACCATCACATCTGTGACCACCCAATGACAAGTTGTATGTTTGCGACCTAAACAAACAGTGAACATTACATCTCTTAACACCCCAATTGCTACCTGCCAAGTTATCTTTTTTGTCCCCCCCCCAACAGCACCACATTAGATAATCACAGACACTCACAACACCCAGTGGTTTATGCAGTCATCTGTCATTTGCCAATAGGACCATAATGAACCAGAAAATCTTGAGGGCTTCCTTTGTGTGGACTTCAACCATCGGCTTAGTCTGACTCAGGGTTATGGATGAAAAAGGGAGAAAAATGAGACGGTTACATAGAAAATTGCTCCAGGAAACCATTCTGCTCAGTGAATCCACCTTTGCCATTATGCAGAGATTCCTTCCTACAGATTCAGCACACATATCAGAGCTTCTTCCCTTAGCTTGATAACTAATGCCAGTGCTTGCCCCCATTCTCCACCACTTTGTGGCAGGGTGCCTCTTGCCAGGCATAAGTCTTTACCAGATCCAGCCCAAATATCACACAGTCTTTAGGGGAATCAACTCAAATGGCTTTATTGTAATCACTCTTTCTCTAAAATCCATGGCGTTGGGATCTGACTTTTCTGCTTTCTCTCTATTGTTTGGCTTGTCAATGCAGTTCTGGGGCAGGGAGCTGCACATCAACGTGACAGATTTGCTGTGGCTCTCTCCCTGTACAAAGGTCTGTGCCTCAGTTGTCCCCTGAATCAGGCACTAAACTCACCAATCTTCTTCAAATGGCTTTTATTATACAGTCTCTTGCATATCCCCTGTTCGCTGTACTGCTCCACCCAAAGGAGTATTCCTACTACTTATTATTTCTATTAGGGATGTGTGAACAGAACCAAGTTCAGAAACTCAGTTCGGTTTGGTTCAAAAATCGAGTTCGGTTCGGAAGTTCGGTTCGGTCGACCGAACTAGTTGAGTTTAGTCAAATTCCGAACTTCCGAACCGAGTTCGTATATTCAAAACTGGTGTTTTAAGCTGTTTTTGGCCTTCCAAACTGGTTCGGATTTAACCGAACAGTTCGGTCAAATTCGAGTTCAGTTTGGAAATTCTGTTTGGTCGATCGAAATAGTCGAGTTTGGTCTGAACTCCGAACTTCCAAACCGTGTTCACACTTCACCGTGATCCCTACTTTCTATAGTGCTACTAGGCGTACACAACACTTTACAGTTACAGATATTTTCAGAGACAGGCCCCTGCCCAGTGGGCTTACCATCTAAGGTAGATAAGGAGGAGGGAAACACAGTCACATACATAGGGTAATTTCAGACATTACGAAAATGCCTTTCACCACAGTGGATCGTAGTGGATCCCCTGTGGTGGTGGCATTTCCAGCAACGTCTGTTTGGTTCCGGCCAGATGTTCACCATGGTGAACCCCCAGTCAGGATCAAGCTTGACCACGGTTATCGACCTCTGGCCGACTGGAGGTCGAGAACCGTGGTTAGAGTGGCCATGATCCGGGACAGGGACAGAGATGGCAGCGCTGAACATCTGCTCACCAGCCCCATCCTGGAATCAGGCCCCAACCACGGGACGGGGTCGGGCGCAGTGGCCTCATTGGCCACTGCACCCGCCCGTCGCAGCCGCCCATCGCGCCGTGCAGCCCCATCCCCTCCCCGCGCAGCCCTGCCCCCTCCCCAATCCCCCTCAGGAATCAGGCTGGCACATCAAAAGGACGACTGGCCTGATCACAGACCAGGATCTGAGATGGATCCCGTTCCAGGGTTCAGTATGGCGAGCCTCCAGGCCCGTCACGTCTGAAATTACCCATATTCCGATTTTACAGATGGGGAGCTGAGGTTGAGAGGTTGTGTCTCGAGGCCACCCAGTGAGATCAGGGCTAAGGTGGGATTTGAACCCTGGCTTCCCAGATCCAAGTCCAAAACCTTATCCACCATATCAAACTGCCCACTCAGCAGCAAACCTCAGGGCACGAACTTAAATACATACATAGAACTCAACAGAAATTTCCATCCCTTACTCCAGGGGATTGCCTCTCCTTCTCCCAGCCCAACATTAAATACTCTGGGTTCTGGTCACCAGTCTCAACCAAACATATACCTCAACCAAACATATTCTAGCAGTCCCGCCATCTTTGAGCTTCAGGAATTCAGGCAATCAGGGCCAGAGGCATCCTGGAGCATGTCAAACTGAGGTACTTCAGTTCACCTCACTACAGTAAGTATCTACAGGATCAAACACTACATTTGCCAACATCTTGACCAGTAGAGCTGAAATGAATACCCACTGTTATTTGGTATCTAGGCCTAATCCACGGTATCCGGAAAGGACCAGATACCAACCAGTATCTATTTAGTGTTAGGCAGATTAACCGGCTAATCAGATCACCAATTGAATTTACCATGTTACTGCATAATACCACATTGCATCATTCACCACATTCCCATTTGAACTGAAATTGACAGTTAGAGAACTCTTATTCATGCTTTCATCAACCTCCACTTTGACTATTGTAACCTGTTTCTTGCAGGTCTCACACTGAACCATCTATCTCCACTTCAGTCTATTCAAAATTCAGCAGCAAGAACTCACCAGCCTTGCGTGCTGTTATGAACAGGCAACTCTTTTTTTTTTTTTAATATATTTTTATTTAAGTTTGCTATAGAACCTATGTAAACAGGAAACTCTTCAAGTTACTACACTAGGTCCCCATCTAGTTCCGTATACAGTTCAAGCATCTTCTACTCATTATAAGTGTCTTCACTCTGCAGCCCCTCACTACCTCTCCTCCCTCAGCTCCCCCTACACCCCTTCTTGTGCTCCTATCTGTCACATTTTCCTCCATTGCCCTCTCCTGATTCCGTGCCTTTTACCTTGCTGCACCATATGCCTGAAACATTGGGTGAAAACAGACATGACGCTAACCACCCTTTAACCACCCTTGATGGTTATTTATGCATGTTGCAGGGCTGTATTGGTGCCCTATGCAGCCCTGAAACATGCATAAATGACCACCAAGGGTGGTTAAAGGGTGGTTAGTGTCATGTCTGTTTTCACCCATTCTTCCTCAGGCGGCGCACCTGGCCCTTTCCCTCAAGTTCTGCCTAAAGGCCCACCTCTTTGAGGTCACCTTTAAATCATGACCCCAATCATGCATTGTGATCTTCGTCGGAATAAATCAATTTCTGAATAAAATGCACCCTGTAGTCCATGATTCATCTATTTCTTTGATTTTAACTGTTTGTGTCCGTATCTTATCTAGATTGTAAACTCCTTGGAGCAGGGACTGTATTTTATGTTATGTATTTTTTGTACAGTGCTGTGTATGACTAGTAGTGCTTTAGAAATGATAAGCAGTAGTAGTAGCAGCAGCAGCAGCAGCAGTAGTAGTAGAGAAACTCTTTGCAGATAATATCCAATATTCTGGATAGGACAGCTATCCGATAAAAAGCTGGTAACTGCAGACGTTAACTGCCAACCTGGAATACTGGATATTACCATATTACTGCATTACCACATTACTGCACCAGTCTGGATAGAGGGAAAGAGTAAAGAAAAATAAAATAAAACAGTAATTAAAGGGTAATGTGGTAAATGGTAGATGGTATTTTGGTAAATGATAATGTGGTAAACCGGAAAAACCACTGGATGCTAAATCAGACACTATCAATATTAGACCAGATACTATGGATTCCATGATATCTGGTTGGATACCGATTATTAGTGGTTACTCATATCTGCTCTAATTGCCATTTGCTGTATTACCATGTTACCATTTCCCATTTCCCCATGATTCCTTTCCTGTTTGCTCCCTCCCCCTCCACCCCCACCCCCCCAGACCTAGTTGTAAACTGCTAATAGTAACATTTGGCTTTGTGATAATATGGTAAAACAGTAATTTGGTAGCAGTAATCCCTTAAACCAGTTGACTGTTGCAGTATTATTCAGTAATCTGATACAGTGGTTAGCTGCCGCAATAACCAGTTTACGCCCAAATACCCACCAAAGTATCCAGAACGGGAGATATTAACTGCGGATAATTATTTTCATATTCGGTTGAGCTCTATTGATCACTAACACCTGCTGCTTATTAAATGACTACAGGCCACTACAGGCCATTGCCTATAGAAGGGTTCTTAGTCGCAGAGCTGAACAAATATCAGTGGCAACTCATTTTGGGGGTCATGTCATAATTTCAGTTATGTCATTTTCTGCAACTACACATGAGCAATATTACTAATGTTGTCAAAATGATGTAGTCAAATTTCCAAATTGACATGAATATTGAAATAAATAAATGAAAGAATGATTTTTTAAAAAAAACCAGCTTGACAATACATACTGGAAATGGATATCTGACAGTGTAAACGGATATCCGACAGTGTCAATGGTTATTAGTTATTTCTTAAACTGCCACTTGCATCTGTGTGAACACCGCAGGCGGTGGGTGGGGAGCATTTCGCTGGGTGAAGGCGTCTCTGTGAACACTGCGGGCGGTGGGTGTAGGTGCGTGCGTGCTCCCGCACGACACCGATTTCCACCCATGGAGCAATGGATTCCAATGCCGGTTGCTCCGTGGGTAGGGATGGGCGAATGCGGTTTGGATGTTCTGAGTTCGGACCGAACTCAGTCTGTTCGGACATCCGAACCGAATGTCTGAACCGAACTCTTGAATGACCAAACAGATCGGTCGTGTTCAGACGAGTTCGGATGAGTTCGGAGGCAGGAAAAATGTCTTTCCAGGGCCGAAAATTAGGTCTCAATTTCGGTTCGGTTTCGGTTTCAATTTCATTTCAGCTTCGGTTTTGCTATTTTTGAATGTTCGGCCAAGTTCAGCCAAACCGAACTCGGCTGAACCGAACCATCAAACCCGAACTTGGGTTTTGAAC
The DNA here is from genome assembly GCA_003113815.1 of Sphenodon punctatus. Classification (NCBI taxonomy): domain Eukaryota; kingdom Metazoa; phylum Chordata; class Lepidosauria; order Sphenodontia; family Sphenodontidae; genus Sphenodon; species Sphenodon punctatus. Next base: position 561,739 of record QEPC01013153.1, on the reverse strand, counting down.
CAAACGACTGAACATTTATTATTATTATTATTATTATTATTATTATTATTATTATTATTATTGTGAATACTACTACTACTACTACTACTACTAATAATAATAATAATAATAATAATAATAATAATAATAATTGTGACAGCAATGTACCTGATACTGTGCAATCAATAGTTATAGACAGGTCCCTACCCTAGGGGGCTTACAATCTAAGAGAGACAAGGAAGGGGGAGACAAGGGAGAAGTGAACACTGGGAGAGACAAGGATGCATACATGAGTTTGAAAAGTTGCATATTTATTTATTTTTGTTTGTTTGTTTGTTTTTGTTTGAATTTATTTATTTATTTATTTATTTATTTATTTGGTTATTTCGATTGCTTGGTCATTTTGGTATTTTGGTTGTATCATTTATTTATTTATTTATTTATTTATTTGGTTATTTCGATTGCTTGGTCATTTTGCTATTTCAGTTGTATCATTTTTGGCAATTGTGGGCTTTCAATAGCACTAATATTGCTGAAATGACATTACTGAAATACTCTAATGACTGGAATACGAAAATAATCTATATGAAAAAATGAACAACCCCCACCCAAAAATAACCTAAACAGGTACCTGATTGAGCATAAATATATATCCCTTATTATCTCAGTGGTCATGCTGTGGCTGTGGCTGTGGAATTCCCTCCCGGTAGAGATTGGCCTCTCTCCAGATCTCCCCTCCTCCAGGACACCCACCCATCTCCACCCACTGTGGAAAAACACCCATCCCCCACCCACCCCCATTGCAAGACCTGGCTGTTTCACCAGGTGTTTGGAGAGGGGGACGGTTAGTGGGTGGGGTGGTTTCTTTGGGGGGAGGAGGGGGCATCTGTTTTCTGCTGGGCTTCTGTTGTTTTATCTGATGTTTATTAATTGATGGTTTTAATTGATGTTTATTTATTATGATTGTATTTTATATTTGTTTTAACATATGTTGTTCGCTGTCCTGCGCTGCCAGTAGGAAGGAGGGGGCATGCTATAAATTTTGATCATTATTAATTATCGATTATCGATTATCAATTATTATTATTATTATTATTATTATTAATAATAATAATAATAATAATAATAATAATAATATTTAAACCTCCATTTTTGGTTCGGGTATGATATTGCCCTGTCTCTAATGTCCCCTTTTTAGGGAAAGTTATTGAATGGGTGGTTGCGCCACAACTCCAGGTGCAACTTGATGCAGTTGGATTCCTGGCTAACACTGAGGCAAGAGCAAGTGTTCCCGTAACACTGGGAAATGCCTAACTTTGAGGAGTGCTTGCAACTGTTTTTTGGTATTTCCTTACTATTCATTGATTCCAGACTTCCACTATTGTGAGATTGGAACCTTTGATTTTCCAGCATTTTGGTAATTTCCCATCAGTTTCCAGTATTTTTGAAATATTTTGTGGTTTTTCATCAGTTTCTAGCACGTTCATAAATTCCCAGCATTGTCATCAATTTTCTTCAGTTTCCCATATTTTCTGTCAATTTATGGCACCTTCCATCAATTTACAGTACTTTTTGTCATTTTACAGCTCTTTTAAGTGTCATCAATTGGCACAATTTAAGGCAAGCAGCAACTGCAGCACAATTGACACAATTTAAGGCAGGCAGCAAGGCAAGGCTAGGTGATGCAACGTGGGTGAGTGACACAATTGATGTAATGCAAGAAAAAAAGCCGTTTTTACACAGACACCCCTCCCCCAATTTGGTGCTTGGGGGGACATCCATGTAAATGGACAATGGTGGGTGGGTGGATGGGTGTCCGCTTGGTGTTCGTCCGTGTGAACACCGAGCGGGATGGCTGGGGGTGCATGCATGTTCCTGCGCAACACCCACCTCTGCCCATCATCGACCCACCTCCACCGACCTCCGCCCTCTGGTGGTGGGCGGAGGTCAGTGTGTGTCTGTGTAAAAGGACACCCACCCACCTCCACCCACTGTGGAAAAACACCCATCCCCCATCCATAACTGTAAGGTGCTAATAAGGCAGGCGAAGAAAGAATTTGAAAGGAGACTTGCTAAAGAAGCAAAAACAAATAATAAACCTTTTTCAAGTATATCAGAGGCAAGAAGGCTGCTAGGGAGCCGGTTGGGCCATTAGATGACCAGGGAGTAAAAGGGGCGCTCAGGGAGGACAAGGACATTGCAGAGAAGCTAAATGAGTTCTTTGTTTCGGTCTTCACTGCGGAGGATGTTGGGGAGGAACCCACGCTGGAACCCTACTTTGTAGGTGATGAATTGGATGAACTGTCACAAATCAGCGTGACCCTGGAGGACGTTCTAGAGCAAATTGACAAGCTTAATACAAACAAATCACCAGGGCCAGATGGTATTCACCCCAGAGTTCTGAAGGAACTCAAATGTGAAATTGCAAACCTACTAGTAGTAATTTGTAACCTAATGTTGGCATCTGGTACTGTACCTGAGGACTGGAGGGTGGCAAATGTAAGCCTAATATTTAAAAAGGGTTCCAGAGGTGATCCTGGAAACTATAGACCAGTAAGCTTGATGTCTGTGCTGGGCAAAATGGTGGAAACTCTCATTAAGAACAGAATTACTGGGCATATTGATAAACATGGCTTAATGGCAAAGAGTCAGCATGGATTTAACAAAGGGAAGTCATGCCTCACTAATCTCTTGGAATTCTTTGAGGGTGTAAACAAGCATGTGGACAGGGGAGACACAGCAGATATAGTGTACCTGGATTTCCAGAAAGCTTTTGATCAGGTCGCACATAAACGACTCTTGAGAAAATTAAAAAGCCATGGGATAAAAGGTAGTGTATTGCTATGGATTGGTAGCTGGTTAAAGGAAAGGAAGAAAAGAGTGGGACTAAATGGCCAGTTTTCACAATGGAGGGATGTAAAAAGTGGTGTGCCCAGGGGCGGCTGGGGGCTTTTTAGTTTGGAGGGGCAGTAAGGCCATCTGGCCCACCGGCGAGCTGGTGGGCGGAGCCAGGGCAATGGTAGGCAGAGCCAGGGCAACGGTAGATGGAGTCAGGGCATAACCCAGCAGCAAGGAGTTCCCAGGGTTAACATCAGATGGAAGAAAACACAGGGTGATTTCAGACGTTATGGGGCCCTTTGGCCCCGTACCGAAATCACCGAAATCATTCCCCCCCGGGATCACCCCATAACGCCATAGCAGACGTGCCGGGGAGATCCCGGTGGGGAATGTGGGAGGGGGCGGGG
>QEPC01013153.1:510384-556175 GCA_003113815.1 Sphenodon punctatus | reverse complement strand
CAAGGCCAGCAGTATAGCTGAGTTTAAAAGAGGTTTGGACAAGTTTCTGGAAGATAGTTCCATTAGCAGCTATTAGCCAGATAGGATTGGGGAACAAAACCCTTTACTGTCAGGAGCCTGGGGATGACCCACAGGGAATTGATAGCATGGTGACCTATTGGGTGCTTCTCCCAGGCCCCCGTGACTGGCTACTGTTGGAGGCAGGATGCTGGGTTCGATGGACCATTGAGCTGACCCAGTATGGCACGTCTTATGTTCTTATGTATAAAAAGTGCCAAAGAGTGAAAAATAGAGAAAACTCTGTAAATTTCCTCATCACATGAATGACGGCAAATTATCTGTTTCCAATGGAAACAGTATTTACTATGATTGCTTGTTTCAGGCCTAATCCAGGATGCATGTCAGTCAGGATTTTGTCCTAAACATGGTACTGAGGGTGTTAACAGACAAAATGACAGCCCACACCAAGGTGTCCACCTACGGCAATTGCTGGCTGCCTTAAATTGGATGGGTTTCCACTTCACTGTCTATTAGTTTCCCTGCCCCCCACCCCTCAGCCACATGGCCACTACCCATTGAACACAGAGCCCTCACTCATGGCAGCCTCTTGCGGAGCCTGCCATGCGGGTGAATGCAGGCTAACGTGTGCCTACATGTCCGCGTCCCATTGATTAGGTTGCATGTAGCCTACACATGGACAGGTCCACCAGCACCATAGTCACAGGTGAAAAGCCGGCGCATTCCAAAGAGTGACTGCTTCCTGCCCCTCTCCCCACTTTTGCTCTCACTGGCTCCTTGAAAGACCAACATGTGCCAAAATTCAGACTTGTGTTGTTGTCCCATCTCCTCCTGGGTTGCCCAACGCACATTCTTCAGAACCTGTTGCCTTCTCTGGAGCAACTTCCACAGTTAATTGTAAGTTAATGCACCTGGGAGCAGGGCGGTGTTTACACAGCTGCACAATGAAGGCTTCCATTTATCCCTGTGTAATTATGTAGCTTTTTTTTTCTTTACTGTATTCACAGGTGGCCAGAAGAGAGCTGGGGAGCAGCAAGAGACTCACCAGGACACAGCGGTGACACAGGGGGACACAGTGGCCAGAAATCCCACCACAGCAACTGCCCAGCAGCAACCTAAACCAGGTGCTCATTCCCGCTTCTCATTGGGCAGGAATGACAACCATTAGATCAGGTGGGTGAGATAAGGAGATAAGGAGGGACACCGTGGTGGGATGGCGGCAGATCTGGTGCAAGGATTTTTGCCATTCTAGGTGGCTCCCACCCCCTGCTGCCCCAATTCAGCCGCAGAGCATATTGCAGTGGCGGCAACTGCAGTGGGTTAGTTGGAACTGAACCAGCCCCTGACCCCTGTGCTGGAGTCAGCCAGCAAGCCGGAGTCAAAGCTGCTGAAGCAGGCACCATCCCCAGCCAGACCCAAGCTGGTTGTTGGGCAATCTTCCATGACATCAGCTGCTGCCTATGGCTTCTTTCTTATCTGCAGCCTAATGAGACAAAGGATTGCTGCAGTTCACGTACACTAGTTTAGGGCTGAAGCGAATGAGCCTTTCCCAATTTTATTTACTTATATTTATTTATTTTAGAAATTTTTACTCCGCCCATCCTGCCACAGGCAGCTCTGGGCAGCTTACAGTCAACAATAAAAACACTTAAAATTCCCAAAACAAGGAGGAATAAAAACATTCCTAACCACCCACCACCCTAACCCATTCCCCTCATCCTACCCATCCTACCCATCAAAAGCCAGGCGGAACAATCACGTTTTACAACGGCGTCGCAAAGAGGGGAGATCTGGGGCCAAATGGACCTCCACCAGCAGGGAGTTCCACAGCCATGGAGCAGCCACTGGGAAGGCCCTCTCCATCGTGGCCCCCTGGCAGACTTGGGGGACCCCAAGGAGAGCACCCCCCGATGATCCAGGACCTGGGGGGTGAGGCCGTCCTACAAATAGATCAGGCCAAGGCAATTTAGGGCTTTATAGGCAAGCACCAACACTTTGAATTGGGCCCGGAAGACTATAGGCAGCCGGTGCAGAGACCAAAGAACCGGTGTAATATGTTCCCGGTGGTTCAATCCCACCAGGAGACAGGCCGCTGCATTCTGCACCATCTGCAGTCTCCGAACCGTCACCATGGGTAGCCCCACATAGAGCACGTTGCAGTAGTCTACCCTAGAGGTTATGAAAGTATGGATGAGAATGGCCAGGTCAGAATCCAAAACATATAACCTAAGCCAACGCACCAGATGTAATTGGCGAAAGGCACTTCTTGCCACAGACTCCACCTGAGCATCCAAGTGGAGTTGCAAGTCAAGGAGCACCCCCAGACTCCATACCTGAGGAACCAGTGGAGGCAGACCCCATCAATGAAGGGGGACATCACCCCGCCGCCTTACCCACCAGCATCACCTCTGTCTTATAGGGATTCATCTTTAGTTGATTTGCCCTCATCCAATCCCCCAAAGCTGCCCGACACCCAGTAAGCACTGAGACTGCTTGGCCTGGGTCGGATGAAAAGGAGAGGTAAAGTTGGGCGTCATCAGTATAATGATGACACTGCACACCGAAGCTCCTGACCACCTTGCCAAGCAGCTGAACAGGAGAGGGGACAGAACAGAAGCCTATGGGACTCCACACGAGAGGTCTTGGTATGATGAAAAATAATCCCTGAGCACCACTTGCTGAGTTCTTTCAGCCAGGAAGGAACGGAACCAGTCAAGAACCGTACCGCCCACCCCCGCCTGGTCCTGCAGGCATCTCATGGTCAACGGTATCAAAAGCAGCTGACAGATCTAATAGAATCATCAGGGCCGAATGACCCTGATCTAATTCCTGGCACAGGTCGTCGACCAACGCCACAAGCGCAGTCTCAGAGCCATAATCCAGGCGAAATCCTGACTGTGAGGGATCAAGAAAACCGACACAGTCCAGATGCTCCTGCAACTGCTGGGCCACCACCCACTCAATGTCTGTTCGGCGTCCGCCAGATGTTCACCACAGTCAATACCCACATGGGGTCAAAATGAACCACGCTTCCAGAGCTCCCCCCCGGAATTATTCGCAAGGGAAAGCGTGGTCAAAGAGATTCCCGATGGGAACCAACAAAAAGTAACGTCTGGCCGGCAACCACTGGTCGGAATCAAAGGAAAGAATTCCCAGCCGGGGACAAAGCACGCAGCATCGCTGCCAGGCAACCAGTAACAACACAGGCTGGGGAGGGAGATTTAAAGGGCACACAGCAGCAGCCGGGACGAGCCACCCTGGAACCTTCCTGGTGCTTTGACCACAGCCCGGCCTGGGATCGGTGTAACGTCTGTTGCGTTGCCCCGGGCCATGATCTGGCGGCCCGATTCCTTGCCATGGTCCCATTCCCGTCATGTCTGTTCGGGGCTTTTTTTGACCACGGGGGGTGGTTGATCGGTTCACCCCCGTTGGGAATCCACTGTGGTGAATCGGGACCACGTAACGTCTGAAATCACCCATTGACCACCCCCGCCTGCTATGACCCCATTGTCTCCCAGCAGGTCTTAACCAGCCAGGATGAGCAAGGGTCCTGTTCACAACAGGTAGCCCTAACAGCCTCAAGAACATTCTCTGCATCGGTAGGGGTCACTGACTAAAACTGATCCCACAAACATGGACAAGGTGGGGCTTCAACAACCTCAAATTGCCCCACTGCAAGAAATGCAGCGTCGAAACCGTGGTAAATCTGAGTAATTTTATCCACAAAATAATCCACAAACATGTCACAGCAGGCACTAGACGACTCTACTCCAAGGTGGAGGGAGGCTGGACTGACCAACCCCCGCACCACCCGGAACAGCTCTGCTGGACAGGATTTAGTGGATGCTATGAGGGCAGCAAAAAATTTTGCAAAAACAATTTGGATATTAATTTCCAGAAATCAATATCCGTATTTAGTACCCTGGTGAGATTAATTATTTCTAGAGGTGATACAAGTACCTGAAAAAACAGGTAAGCCTGTCAAATTTATTTATTTATTTATTTATTTACATTTCTATCCAAACTATTCCCTTGGGACTCAGCAAACAAAGAAACCTAGATATTAAAATAACCCCCTAAAAGTAAATAAAAACAGATAAACAACTAGAACTGAAATGAGTAAGAATTTCTGGTACCTAAATCAATCCAACAACATTAGGTACACATTGGTACTCAGTGTTGACCCGATTTGGGTACCTGATGTTGTGGAATGTCAGCTTATGGTCCAGAAATTTCAACTTCTGGTACAACTTTTATTATTATTATTATTATTATTATTATTATTATTATTATTATTATTATTATTATTATATCTGTACCATCCCCCTCCCCCCCCAATTTCTGACATCTTGGTTTTCCATCCCAGAAAATTGACTTCTGGTCCCAATTTTTTGACATCTGGTCTCAATTTATTTTATTATTTCTGTCCCAATTTTTCAGTTTTCCATCCCAATATACCAATCTGTAATAAAAAAATAAAAAAATTGCTACTGAAAGTTACTGAGGTTTTTTTAGTATCCTTGTACCCAATTGGTACCAAGGTAGACCATCGAGTACCCAATGCAGTACTAAAAAATGTGAGTATTATCCATGGGACTAAATTAAGTACCTGTTTCAGCTCTAATGCCAACCTTACCCCAACCTGCCAAATGCCTGGACAAACAAAAAGGTCTTGCATTGCCTCTGGAAGATAAGCAGACTCGGGCTTAGACAAACCTCCAAGGAGAGGGAGTTCCATAATTGTAGGTCATCCACAAAGAACACCTCTCTATGTGCTCTTATTTTATAAACTTGGTGGGCAGATGGTACCTGCAAGAGGGCACTCCCAGCTGATCTCTGAGACTGCAATGTGACATGTGGAAGAAGGTGGTCTTTCAGATACTTGAGTCCCAAGCCGTTTAGAGCGTTATAAGTCAAATTCAGCACCTTGAATACTGCTAGGAAAGCTATTGGCAGCCAGTGCAGACTTCAGAGCACTGGTTTGATGTGCTCCCAGAAACTCACCCCCAGCAGCAGGGAGGCAGGGGTGGGGCACTGCCCAGGGACTTGGTATCGCTACAGCTGAGCCCCTGCTCCAGTGACAGCAGCTTCAACTCCAAATTTGAAAGCTCCAAGTTGCCCTCAGAGCTACATTGAGCCCCTCCCCGCCTCCCTGCAGGCTGAAGTGCCTTCCCCATCTTCTCAGGTCACCCACCTGCGCTTGCCACTGCCCAGCTGTCGCAAGAGCCCGGCCCCTGCGTCCTTTTCTCAGAGAGCAAAGTGGGCAAGCCGGGGTGGTTGCTGCGGTGGCTCTTGCCCAACAACCAGGTTGGGTTTGGCTGGGGATGGTGCCTGCTTCAGCAGCTTTGACTCCGGCTTGCTGGCTGACTCCAGCACAGGGGTCAGGGGCTGGTTCAGTTCCAACTAACCCACTGCAGTTGCCGCCACTGCAATATGCTCTGCGGCTGAATTGGGGCAGCAGGGGGTGGGAGCCACCTAGAATGGCAAAAATCCTTGCACCAGGTCTGCCGCCATCCCACCACGGTGTCCCTCCTTATCTCACCCACCCGATCTAATGGTTGTTAGATCTCTCGGCTGTATTTGATACCATTGTCCATGAGATGTTGCGCCTGTGGGACAGTGCGGGGGTGGGCGGGATCATTCTTGAATGGTTCTGCTCATTCCTGACTGGGAGAACTCAGCCTGTCTCTTATACACATCTAGATGTGTATAAGAGACAGGGGGTGGGCGGGATCATTCTTGAATGGTTCCGCTCATTCCTGACTGGGAGAACTCAGCCGGTGGTACTCGGTGACTGTTTTTCATCTTGCCGAGACCTCTCGTGCGGGGTCCTGCAGGGTTCTGTCTTGTCCCCTCTCCTGTTCAACGTGTATATGCAGGTGCTCGGTGAGGTGATCAGAGGGTTCGGGATGAGGTGTCATCAGTAGGAGGATGACGCCCAACTGTACCTCTCATTTTCAACGGACCCAGGCCCAGCTGTCTCAGTGCTTACCCGGTGTTTGGCAGCTGTGGGGGACTGGATGAGGGCTAATCAACTACGACTGAATCCTGACAAGATGGAGGTGATGTTAGTGGGTAAGTCGGTGGATGTGACGGCTCCCTCGATTGATGTGGTCTGTCCTCCATTGACTTCCCAGGTACAGAACCTGGGGGTGCTCCTCGATGAGCAGCTGCACCTGGATGTCCAGGTGGAGGCTGTGGCGAGGAGTGCCTTCCACCAGTTACATTTGGTGCGGCAGCTTTGGCCGCTGTTTTCGGTTCCTGACCTGACCAAGATCATCCATGCTTTTATTACCTCTCGATTAGACTACTGTAGCGCCGACACACTCTACATGGGGCTACCTATCGTGACGGCTCGGAAGCTGCAGCTGGTGCAGAATGTGGCGGCTCGGCTCCTGGTGGTGCTGGGCCGCCGGGAGCACATTACACCAGTGCTCCGATCTCTGCACTGGCTGCCAATAGTCTTCTGGGCTCGATTCAAAGTGTTGGTAGTGACCTATAAAGCCTTACACAGCCTGGGCCCTGCCTATTTGCGAGATTGCCTCACTCCCCGGGTTCTAGACCAGTCCCTGCGGTCATCCAGGGGCACCGTGTTGGAGGTCCCTCGGGTTTCCTGGGGGGCCACACAGGATAAGGCATTCTCGGTGGCCGCGCCACGCCTTTGGAATTCCCTCCCGGTGAGGGCCCGTCTGACCTCCCGAGCTTATGTTTTAACTGTTCTATTGTATTTTATATTTTATTATTGTTGTTAGCTGCCCTGGGCTGCCTGTGACAGGAGGGGTGGGATACAAAACTCGTAAATATAAATAATATATATATCTCACCACACCCAGAACTAAGGGAGCACATGAAGCTGGAGGGTGCGGGGTAGTAAAATAGTGAAATAAATAAACAGAAAAATAATGAGTTTGAAATAAACCAAAAAATTATTCTCAATTTATTTCTTTATTTATTGGCCCTCAAGGAAAGTTCAGTGAAGGTTGGGTCTATAGCCCTTTTCACACGAGACGCCCCCACCCATCTCCACGCAGTTTCACTGTGCGGAGATGGGTGGAGGCGCCTGTAGGAATGCCACTGCGGATAGGTGCGGGTGCGTGCATGCTCCCATTCTACACCCATCTCCACCCATCACCCACGCATAGAGCAATGGGCTCCAATGCTGGTTGCTCCGTGGGTGGAGATGGGTAGAGGTGGGTGTGTGCTCGTTCCCACCCACCACAGGCACACACTGATCCCCTCACCCACCGCGGCCCGTTTGAAAAGGACCTACGTTAGGGAAAGGGGTTAAGATTTATGCTTTTTGAACTGGTTTGACAACCCTATTTAGAACCTTTTTCAAGTCACAAAACAGGCCAGCCCTTAAAACATGTGGTGGTTGACCAAACAGAGGAGGAAACGGTGATCAAACAGAAATGTTACAGGATAGTCCAAATGGGGGTGGAGAGATCAGCCTATTTTGAAAACGTCTTGCGGACCGTTTGTTTCAAAATGTCCTTTTTTGCCAAGTTAGTTAATTACAGGAAGAGAAAAATAAGTTAGAAGGTTAGAAGAGGAGGTTGGTGTGAGATCAAGGGAAATGTCGAACATCCGCCGTGTGAGCATGTCCTACATAATGAGTGACAGCTGGGAGTTTTTGCTCTCACATTCATTTTAATGGCATCCTCCAGTGATATCCACTGGATTCCCAGCCTTTGTGGCTCTGTAAATTCCTGTGATGATACAGAGAATGTGGGCATTTGACAGGTCTTTAATAAACAGTTTGCTGCTAAGATGAATTGGAGTTCAGCCTGTACCAGCTGGAGTTCAGCACAAGAGATGGTGTTGTTAACTCACCTTGATGTTACACAAAAAGACGAGAAAAATCCAGCCTAGACACCTGCCTATCCTTCCAGCCAGCAATTTGGACTGACCTTCATTTTATTGGATTTATTTTTTTTTGCAAGTGATCGGAATAGAGTAACACCACCATGTGTCCGTATTGTCTCTCTATGGCCATTGAAGCCTGAGAAATGTGCAGGAAAAGACACAATAGGCTGATGACACCCAACAATGGGTACTTTCAGACGTTACGGGCGGCCGGTTCACCACAGCGAACCACCAGGGGGGGCGAACAGCGCAACCACGCCCGGGGGTTGGAAAACGACCCAAACAGACGTGCCGGGAACGGGACCACGGCCCGGAACCGGGCCGCACCATCACGGCCCGTGGCAGCACAACAGACGTGCAGCCGAACCCCCGGCGGGCGCTAAACCCCCACAAGGCACCGGGCAGGGGCGGGACACAGACATGGCCGACTGAGGGCAAACGAAGCCACAAGGCACACAAGGGAACGCCCACACAAGGGAAACGGGAAGGGAGGGGGGAAGAGCGAGAACAGGCTGACAGCCGGCTCACACAGCGGTCCCGCAGCGGGGCACAATGCACGGCCACACGCCCGGGCACACACACACACACACACACACACACACACACACACCAGGGAAAGGCCGGGAAGGGGCGCCCGGAAAACCCCACCCGGAACACCGGCAGGGGGGGGGGGGCACCACCACGGGGCAAGGCACAGACAGCAGCAACCCCCACCCCCACACCACCCCAGTCCAGTCCAGTCCAAGGAGGTGCCCCCACAGGAACAGAGGCAGTCTCGGGGGGGGGGGGCGGACCCCCGGAGCAAGGCACGTTGGGGGCCCCCAAAGCACAGCGAGGCCGGCGGAGGGGCGCCAGGAGGAGGAGGAAGGGGGCCCCACAGTCAAAGGCTGGCACAGGCAGGGCAGCCGGGTCCAGCGGTGCTCCTCCGCAGCACCAGCGACGCTCAGGCAGCACCCACGGAGTCACGGGGATGGAGGGGGCCCAGGACCACGGCCAGGGGCAGCAGCAAGCAGCGAGGCGGGCGGGAGCTCACCGAGGTGGGGTCCGCAGGTCGGGAGCGGCCAGCGGGGACCAGGGCCCCCCCCCGGGCCGGGGCGGGAGCCCACACGGGGGCACCACGCCGGGGGGGGCAGGCCAGCGACGCGGGGCTCACGGGCCGCTGCCGGGGGCCCCGCTGGCCCCAGGGCCCGGGTGGCCCGCCCGGTGGACCAGGTGGGGCCAGTGCAGCATGCCCCGGCGGTACCCCTGCAAGGACATGTAGTGGGCGATCAGGTAGTAGGCCTCGAAGGGATCGGGCATGGTGAGGGCCAGCTGCACATCCACACGCGCCCACACCGCCAACAGGGATGACATCTCCACCGCGGAGGGCTCCGGCACACAGCAGGCAGCAGAAGGGGGCCACGGAAGATGCCCCAGCTCCAGAAGCCGCTGGAACGCCGCCCCACGGGTGCGCTGGTACCCACGGGCCCCGTGAACACAGGAGAAGTAGCTCACGGCCAAGGCAGGGCCACCCTCGGCCAGGCACTCCGAGTAGGCGCCCAGACCACACACCACCAGCGCTGACACGGTCTCCGAGGCGCTCCAGGGCACATGGGCGCACAGCACCTCCGGGATGCGCCCCTCGGGGAAACGAGCCAGCCCCAGGGCCTCCGCATGCAGCCGGCAATCACGGGCGCTCACCACATGGCCAAAGTAACGGAGCCCGGAGCTCAGGCTCTCGTAGGCACCTGCACGGCTCCCCGGCCCGGCCAGGAGCAGCTGCACGGCAGGGGTGTGCCACAGGTCGCACAGAGACATGGTCTCGCGGAAGGCCCAGATATGGGGGGCCCCTTGGGGGCCGGACAGCGGGAGCCCCATGGATGGGCAGCCAGCCATGGTCCAGCACAACAGGGAATGGGACACGGAGCCCGGAGGGCACACAGACTGCCCAGGGCCGGGAGAGGCTCGGCCCGGCCCCCGGGACAGGGAACACGGGCCCGCACCGCAACATTGTAGCACAACAGAGCGAGGCGTGGGGTGCGGGCCCGGCACAGCTGCAGAGAACAACAGCGAGCTCTCTGTCTGCCTAATCGCACCTTCAAGGCCATCCCGCTACAAACAGCGAGGGGAGGGGGCCCGGGGTGCTGGGGGCGGGAGCAGCCGGAACGCACCGGCACAGGGCGCGCGCAGGCCCGCGAGGCCGACCCCCGGGCGGAGCCACCAGCACCGGGCCGCCATAAGCGCTCCCAGCCCCCACCGGGGCCCCAGCACCATGGAGCGCGATAGGGCAGGTGGGAACTGGATGTTCCTCGCGCTCGCGGCTGAGTGGCACCGTGACCACACTGAGCAGCTGTGCCTCCTGACCGAGAGGGTGCACCTGGCCGTCCGCCTGCGCTATGTCCTGGCCCTGCGGGCTGGCGTGCGCCTCCGGGGCCAGCAGGCCCGCAGGAGAGTCCGTGCCCGGCTCAGGGCTCGGCGCCGGGCCTGGGGGGCGTGGCTGGCCGCCTGCCGGAGCCTCACCCGGCCCGCTGCGCTCCGAGGGGCCGCGAGGCGGTTCCGCTGGGCAACGCAGACCCTCCGCCGGGCAGCGCTGCTGGCTATGCCCATAGCGCGGAGCCTATGGGTCACGGAGCGGCCCCAGGCCTGGTGGGAGCGGGCCCAGGCCCACTGGGGGGAGGCCGAGTGGGGGTCCCACTTCCGGATGGGCAAGGCCACCCTGCTGCGCCTAGCGGAGCTCCTCACGCCCTGGCTGGAGCGGCAGCACACCTCCATGCGGGAGCCCATCCCCATGGTCCAGCGGGTGGCCATAGGGGTCTGGGCCCTCGCAACGCCCGACTCCTGCCGCTCCGTGTCCCAGCACTTCGGGGTGGGGCTCAGCACGGTCGCCTGCATCGTGCGGGATGTGTGCGAGGCTGTGGAGGGCGTGCTCCTCGACAGGACCATCCAGCTCCTGGACCAGGGCGCTGTGATGGCTGGCTTCGCGGCCGGGGGCTTCCCGAACTGCATCGGAGCCGTGGACGGCACACACATCGAGATCCTGCGCCCGGCCGCGGGGGAGGCCCTGGAGTATGTGAACCGGCACGGATACTACTCCCTGCACCTGCAGGGGGTGGTGGACCACCGGGCCCGCTTCATAGACATCTACACGGGCAACTCCGGCCGGAGTCACGACGCCAGGATCATGACCATCTCCCCCTTCTATGCCCGCATGTACCGGGGGGACTTCGCGGACATGGGCATGAGGTGGATCGAGGGTGTTCCCATGCCCCCCTGCATCCTGGGGGACCCCGCCTACCCCCTGACCCGCTGGCTGATGAAGGTCTACCCTGTCCCGAGCACCCCTGCGGAGCAGGTATACAATACCCGCCTGTGTGCGAGCCGGACCGTGGTGGAGCGTGCCTTCGGGGCCCTGAAGCAGCGCTGGAGGAGTATAGCTGGCCGCCTGGACTTCACCGTCCCCACCTCCGCCCTGGTGATCGGTGCCTGCTGCGTTCTGCACAATGTGTGCGAGACCGAGGGGGCGGCCCTGGAGTACCCCGAGCCCCACCGGCCCCCCGGTCCTGTTCCCCTGTACGTGAACGCAGGGAACCCCCGGGAGTACCGGTATGCCAAAAGGATCCGGAACGCCCTTGCAACCCACATCGCCCGGGGGGGCCCGCTGTGAGGGCCTTCCCGCCCCTGGGGGCCCCACCCCCCCTTCCGTGCCAATGCCCCTGTACACGCGGTCCCACAGCCCTGTCCCCCCCACAAACGGGCCGGGGACAACTGTCTCTTTACAACACTTTATTGCCCACACAGTTCACACAATCACCCTGTGCCCCCTCCCCACCCCCGTGCCCGTGACCCCGTCCACCACCCGCCCTCATGTGGCCCTCCCCCTCCCCCCCCTTCCCACCATCCCCCCGCGTTTCCTGGGCCGACCCCTCGTGCGGCCGCTTGGGCCCACCGAGCTCTGGGAGCTCCCCTCCCCCCCACTGTCCGTGTCCCCTGCCGTGTCCTGGGCCGGTCCCGGCCCCGGCAGGGGGCCGGGCGGCGGATGGGCAGCTGTGCCCGGTGCCCCGGTCGCGCCCCGGGGGGGCTGGACCCTCCGGAGGCCCGGGGGCACTGGGAGGCGCATGCGAGGGCCCTGGGGCCGGGGGGGCGCCAGGGGCGGCAGGGCTGGGCCCGGGGGCGCCGAGGGGCCCGGCATGGGGACCTGGGCGGGCAGGGCGCCCGGAGGTGCGCCGGCCATCACGTAGGCACACATGGTGCCCGCATGCAGGAGCAGGGAGGTCCCAATGTCGTGGGACCTGTCCATCTTTGCACTGTGCTCCCGCACCATGCCCTGTATGTCCTGCCGGAGGCCCCTGAGCAGCCCCTGCTGCCGCTGGTGCTCCCGGCGCTCCCGCCTCCGCTCCAGGCGCACCTCCGCCTCCAGCCGGCGGTCTGTCTCCAGGGCCTTCTCCATGGACCGCTCTATGGCCGCCTCCATGCGGTCCACGGAGGCGATCATGCGCTCCCCCTGTTCCTCCGCCCTGCGGACGATGTCCTCCGCTTGCTCCTCCCTGCGCCTGCGGACCCGCGCCCGGTACTCCCGCATCCGCTGGGCTGGGGCCGCGGCCGGCGGAGGCGCCGCGCGCGGGGGCTGCCCTGTGGAAATGGGCGGGTGGGTCAGTGCAGGGCCCTGTCCCCTAGCGGGGTCGGGTCCCGGGGCCCCCTGCCCCCCCTCCCCCACTGAGGCCGGAGGCCCCCCTGGGCTGGCGCCCGGGGGGCCCTCCCGCCATCCCAGCCCTCCCGCCTTACCTGGGTCCGGCACCTGCTCTCCTGTGCCCTCCGCGGGGGCCTGCACCGTCTCGCTGGCCCGGTCCTGGGGCTCCCCATGTCCTGCGGGCGGGAGAGGGGGGAGCGGGTGAAGGGGGCTGGTTGTGGCCCCTGCAGCAGGGCCCCCACCCCCGCCCCTGCCACCGGCCCCCTGGTCGTGCCCCCCCCTGCCCTGGGGGCCCGCTTACCCTCTATGTCCGTCTCCGAGCCTTCGGAGCCCGGCGCCTCACCCTGGGAGTGCTCCCCCTGGGACCACTGGCTGAGGGTGGTGAAGGTGCCGACCTCCGACTCCGCCTGGCCGGCCCGGCGTTGGGATGTCTCCGGGCTGCTGCTGGGGGGGGGCCTTGGGGCTTCTGCGGGTCCCGGGTGGTCCTCCTGGGGGTGGGGGTCCCCTGAGCTCGTGTCTACCGGGCGGGCGGCGAGGGGAGGGGGTACCTCGGCCCGCTCCCTGCCCTGGACCACAGCGCTGCCCACCAGGCGTGGGGCAACGATGGAGCCCTTCATGTGAAGGATGCGGTCCAGGGCATCGTAGTAGGGGGCGGTGCGGGCCCCGTGGCCGGAGCGGCTGTTATTGTCCTTGAGGGCCTTGTACCCCCTCTTGAGCTCCTTGGCCTTCGAGCGACACTGGTTGACAGTGCGCTCGTGCCCCGCCGCCTCCATGTCGCGCACGATGTCCCGGTAGACATGCTCGTTGCGCTGGTTTATTGCGAGCTCCACCTGGTACTCGAGGGTCCCCCAGATCCGTATGAAGTCCCGGGTCTCCTGGAGGCCCCACTGTCCCCCTCTGTGATAGGCCTTCCTCCGGCTGGGCCCCTGCTGTTCCTCCTCCCGGTCCAGCTCATGCTGCACCTGCCTCTGCTCCTCCTCCACCTCCTCCTGGGGGTGCGCCTCCGGGGGCCGGGGGCCGGGCTCCTCCTGGGGCTCGTCCGCCCGGGCCGACTTTCGTGTCTGGGGGGGGGAAGGGGGGTGGTTGGTTGCTGGGTGAGGGTGTGGGCCCTCTCGGGGGCCCCCTGCCCCCCTGCCCTCCGCCCGGGGTCCCCCTGCCCCCCTGCCTTCCGCCCGGGGTCCCCCCGGCCCCCTCCACAGGGGGTTCCCCTGTGCCCCCTGTTCCCCTCCCAGTGGGTGCCCTTACCCGTTTCCTGGGTGCCTCCTGTGGGCCTGTTCCGGCCGCTGTCCCCGGGGCGGCGCGACCCGGCTGCAGCTGTGGTTGGTGTTCCCGGGGCGCCTCCCTGGTCGGGTGCTCCCGTGTGCCCCCTTCCTGCACCTGTGCCCCCTCCGCCTGCATCGCTGGGCCTGGCTGCACGTCCTCCGCCTCCTGTCCCGCCGCTGTCGCTGTTCGTGCCTCCGCTCTCTTCCGCTTCCCTCCTCGCTCCATCCCGCCACGCTTGCTTGCTGCTGCTCTCGCTTTAAATCTCCCTCCGGTGTTTGTGTTGGTGCTGGTTGCCTGGCAGCGACGCTGCGTGCCTCGTCCCCGGCCGGGGCTCCATTTTTTTGGTTCCGCTGGGGGATTGGCGTCCAGACGTTACTTTTGCTTGGTTCCCTGTGGGGGTTGGTTTGACCACGCTTCCCGAGACCTTCCCCCGGCTAGCCCGGGAAGCGTGGTTGAAACTGACCCCATGTGGGTATTGAGCGTGATGAACATCTGGCGCACGCCGTTCAGACGTTCCGGGCCCTTTGGCCCCGCGGGGGGGTTGAGCGTGGTTCAGTGTGGTTCACCGTGATCTCGTAACGTCTGAAATCACCCAATATCTCTCGTTTTCATCAGACCCAGGTTCGACAGCCTTGGTGCTTTACCTGGTGTTTGTCATTGTTGGCTGTGGGGGATTGGATGAGGGTGAGCTGTTTGAAGTTGAAGCCTGACAAGACGGAGGTGATGGTTGTGGGGAAAGCTGGGGGAGTGATGGGCCCAATCATTGATGTTATCCATCCTCCCCTGGTATCTCAGGTCTGGAGCCTGGGGGTGCTCCTTGATCCGCAGTTCCGCCTGGATGTCCAGGTGGCATCTGTGGCGAAGGGTGTATTCCGCCAATTACGTCTGGTACGTCGGCTTAGGCCGTATGTCTCGGACTTGGACCTGGCTACAATCATCCATGCTTTTATTACCTCAAGATTAGACTACTGTAACGCACTCTACATGGGGCTACCGTTGGTAATGTTCTGGAGACTGCAGCTGGTACAGAATGTGGCGGCCTGTTTCCTGAAGGGGACGGGCCGACGCGAGCACATTACTCCAGTGCTCCATTCTCTGCACTGGCCGCCGACCTCCCCTCTTTCTGCAGACAGTGTAAGACCTGGCTGTTCTGCCGGGCCTTTGCTGAGGGAGATGGGATGGGTGCATTGAGTTAGGGAGGGGCTCTGTTTGGCTATTGGGTTTTTTAATTAATAATGTTGATTTTAAATGGTTTTTATTATATGTTTTTAGAATGTTGTTAGCTGCCCCGAGATGCTTGTAAGCAGGAGGGGGCAGCATATCAATTTAATGATAAATAAATAAATGGCCCTGCAAAAAGGTAATGAGATTCTTTGTTATTATCCTGCCTGCATTAAAAATAACATGGCCCTCTCCTCTTCTCTTTCTACACCCTGTCCCTAGGTAAACTCATTGCCTCCCATGGCTTCCAATATCACCTCACGCTGATGACACTCAACTTTATCTCTCTACTCCCTCTCTCTCTCCATCTGTTCAAACTCGCCTCACCAGCTAACCAGATTTTGTTAGCCTTTTTGTGGTGTGTGTGTGTGTATGAATTGTTACAGGGCCGGCCTTAGCACAAGGAGACTTAGGGCGGCCATTCCGGGCTCCGCTCTTTCTGAGGGTCCCGCAGTGGCCTCTATTTTCATCAGGACAGTTTGTGGGGGGCCCACTCCCTCACAGTGGGGCCCCAAACATGACCACCTTCCGGGAAATGCAGAGGTTGCCTCCAAGGGGGCACCAGGACCCTGCATTTTATCTTCGCCCTGGACCCCCCAAATCCCTGAATTGTTAAGTTGGTAAAAAATGGTGGCGCAATGGAACACCCTGAATCTGCCCTGAATTCAGGGTACATAGGACATCTCCCTCCTTCATTTCAGCCTTGAAGGGAATGCCAAACGTACCATGGAGATGGATTATTGGGCAGAGAAGTGCAGGCCTAAAGCATAGGGCTAAGTAAAGAGCAAGTGTTCCCATTCCAAAGGGAAATAAATACCAACCTTTGGGGAGTGCTTGTGAGTGTCCATTGGTACTTCATCAGTTTCCAGTGATTCTGCGCATCTGCCATTTTCCCCATCACTTTCCAGGTCTTTTCCGTCACTTTCTGGGACTTTTCATCACTTTTGTTACTTTCTGGGGAGTGTGGTGGATTACGCACTCCTCTCGTCAGACTTGGTTAAGTATCTGGGGCAGTTTCAAGTGGAAGAGCAGGTCTTAAGTGACCATTTCCCTAAATAGATTCGTTTTCTTTTCCCGCCCTTGTCTGCTCAGGGTTCGGGTTTGGGAATCCCAGGAGGAGAGGAGATGGTTGTATTGTCAGTCCGTACCTTGAAATGGTTGGATCAGCTAGACTCTGAAGTCTGAGATAGACTAAAATCTCCGGAGGTTGAGACCCTGGGTCAGCAACTGTGTGCAGCTAATAAGTTTGAAGAGGCCTTGGAAGTATGGCAACAATTGGAGGCCCTTTGGGTTAAGATATTTACCCAGTCTCTTAATGAGCAGGTGGGTGGTGGGAATACCCATGGCGGGATCAGGAATGCAGAGCAGCCAGATCGGTATTGAGGGCTGCAGTTCGAAGTTTGAAATTAAGGAATGATATGGTCCACCTTGATAGGTATAGGGAACTGAGGAAGAAATATAAAACTATGCTGTCATAAAGAGGGAGGATTATCGCAGGCTCCAATGGATGAGGCTGCAGGACGCAGTGGATAGGAAAGACACTTGTACCTTTTGGAGCCTGGTAAATAATTCTGGGCGACAGGGACATGTGCTGAAGGATGTGAAGATCCCTGCAATGTGCTGGGTAGAATATTTCACTAGAATATTTGAGGATCTCAACGTAGAATGTAGGTTCCTGGCCCATGTGGAGGATAATTTACCGCATCGGGAACCGGTAGATCCCACTGAGGTAGGTAAGGTTATAGACAGCTTAAAAAGAGGCAAAGCAGCAGGTCTGGATCACATACCAGGAGAGGTATTTAAAATCTTTCCTTATTGGAGGGTCTGTGCCATTGCTCATTTGTTTACATTAATTAATAATGCAAGAGTTATCCCTGAGTCCTGGAAATCTAGCATCATGATCCCTATATATAAGAAGGGGGATAGAGCTGTTCCCTCCCAACTATAGGCCAATCACTCTCCTTTCCATCATTTCTAAGATCTATGCCAGACTCCTTTTAACTCGCCTTCAGTCATGGTGTGAGGAGGACGAAGGCATCCTGGCTGAGGAACAAGCCAGATTTAGACCTAATCGTTTCACTACAGGACAGGCCTTTATTCTCCACCATTTAATTTAAAAGTACCGGAGGCGGAAACGTAAGCTGTTTGTGGCAAATTATTGATCTGTCATCTGCTTTTGACACCATTAGCAGATCAAAATTGTGGTCCGAACTTGCTCACTTGCAGATAGACCAGAGGTTATTAGTTCTGATAAAATTGCTCTACTCTGGGACATCATTGAGGGTTAGAATGCCTCTGAATGGCAGACTGTCAGCCCCAGTACAGACCTTTAGAGGGGTTCGACAGGGGTGTTTGTTTGCCCCAATCTTGTTTAATATATATGTTAATTCCCTAATAACCGATCACAAAGATGTAGAGAGATTTCATCCTCCAAGAATTGGCTCAACTACAATTCATCTGCTGATGTATGCAGATGACACTGTGTTAGTGTCGCTTACCAAAAAGGGTCTTACTAGATCTCTGAACAAGTTCGTGTCCAGATGTTTGGACAAGAACCTCGTTATTAACTATAGCAAAACTGAAATTCTGGTAATAGCAAAGTGTTTTAAGAGATGCAGGTGGACAATAAAGGGTCACAATCTCGAGCAGGTGAGGACATATATCTTGGGATTACCTTGGCAGATAATGGAGCATGGCAGGCCCATATGTTATCTACCGAGATTAAGGCCGAAATAGAATCCCTGGCTATTCGATGTTTCTTTTATAATTTTGGGCAGCAATGGGTGAAAACAGACATGATGCTAACCACCCTTTAACCACCCTTGGTGGTCATTTATGCATGTTTCAGGGCTGCATAGGGCACCAATACAGCCCTGCAACATGCATAAATAACTACCAAGGGTGGTTAAAGGGTGGTTAGCATCATGTCTGTTTTCACCCAATGTATAAGGGTGGTCCAGAGGATATTCGAGGCTAAAGTGGTCGCAAGGCTCTTGTATGTTGTCCAAATTTGGGGCTATGACTCCCAGGCTCTAAAAAGACTACTTCCAGTGTTCAATCAATGCTGAAAGAGGATATTGGGACTTCCCCAGTCAGCTCATTCAGCTATTATATCACTGGTACTAGGTAACCAGTTCCTGAATGCCATCGCAGAGACCCCCCTTTTGAAATTCTGGGTGCGGATTAGGGATGCCCGGCCCCAGTAGATTCTTTACTTTCTTTAACTTTGAGGGAAAAACAAGTCGACTCAGAATGCGGGATGGATTCTTGATGGGCGGCAGTCAAGGCACGTCTTGCCTCCCTGGGACTGTCTGTTTCCTTCTTGCAGGGATATTCTGGCACTCATATTATCAGGATGTTAAAACAAGGTATTCAGGATACGGATATGCAAACATCGAGAGCTTTAGCTGCTGGGGCTGAGTCTTCTCCTCTGTATAAATATCTGATGCCAGCAGAGGGAGGGGACTCTCTCACTGATTTTAGGCGGAGGCAAGCCTTTACTAGAGTGAGATTGCAACTGATGCGCACGACGGTGCTGCTAGGGAGATACCAGGGTATCCCATATGCAGAGCGGCTGTGCTCCTGTGGGGGGTGGGATTGAGGATCTGGCCCACTATTTCCTGGATTGCCCTTTATATAATACGTATCGTGAACAACTTTCAGATGCTATTAGGTGGGACCTGGTATGTCCCAAATTCACCAACTTATATATTTGTTAGGTGATCATGAGCTGGCTAGGTCGAAGCCGGTGGCTATTTTTGCCCGTAGGATTGAGAAGGCCCGAAATAAGAACTAGATGATAGATATCATAGCCTGATCGCCGCTGATTACCCCATTATTGGGTCGTTGTTTAACCTGATGTTATGATGCTATGGAGTGTGAGTTGTTTTCTATGGTTTTGTTTAACAATTACAATTACGTTCGGATCACTTGGAATCTGGAATCTGGAATTTGGATAATGTGATCTTTTGTATTGTTCTTATTACTCTATGTTTGTTTATTGTTTTATTGCTTATGCATATGTTTGATTATGCTTTGGTTCAAGTTGTGTTGGCCATGTGGCCTACAACTTTCGTAAACTTACTTACTTACTTACTTACTAGGACTTTTCAGCACTTTCCAGGAATTTTACAACAGTTTCACGACAATTTTACACAACTTCCCTAGTCCTTAGCTGGAACGTTTTCATCTCCACAGCCCCCGGAGGTGCATTCTGCTCAACCTCCCCATGACAGCAACATGCACAAAATATCAGAAGCAGCACTCGCTGAGATGTTTTGTTTCAGGTCTCCAAAAGAAGAGGTGATGGTCCTCCCTCACTTTGGACAATTATTCCTCCAAGGAGGTCATGGCCCAGTATGAAATCCAAAATTTCTCCGGGTTTGGAATTATTTTTGGTAACACAAAAATGACATGTCTTTTTTTTTAATTATTATTAAATCACACAAACAATTGAAAAATAAAAATAAAAATCTCCATTTTGAAAATTTGGCTGTAAATTCCTGAACCCACTGAAGTCAAGGGCAAAATCGATTGTCATTGATTTTAATAGAACAGCACTCTCCGTTTTGAAATAAAAAATTCTCAAAACTTTTTTTTGGGAAGGAAAGAGAAAATGTTCATTGACCAAAAAATAAGAACGTGAGAACTGCCATCTTGGGTCGGTCCAATGGTCCATCTAATCCAGCATCCTGTCTCTTACAGTGACCAACTTTAGATGCTTCAGAGGAGCGCACAATGGGAAATAATGGAGTTATCCATTTCCTACTATTCAGTCTCAGCCCACGGACAATCAGAACTCTCATCCTCTGAACAACTTGATAAACAGTCACTCATGAAGAAATCCTCATAGAAATTGTCCGATCATTTTTTGAACTTAGCTATTCATCTTCGCAATATCCTATGGTAATGAATTCCATAAATTAATTGTATGTTGATTGGAAATTTTATTTGCTGCTAGTTAATTTCACAGGCTTTCCCCCTACTTCCATTATTCTGAGAAAGGATAAATGACAACTTCTTATTAACTTGTTTCACACAACTCATGAATTTGTAAACTTCTGTCATATGATACAGAGAGAGAGAGAGAGAGAGAGAGAGGGAGGTGATGGTGGTGGGCTTGGTCATTTGGTCTATAAGCTGAAGCGCCGTAGACTATTGAGCCTCTAGACTTAGGACATTTTTAGATGAGCAGGGGAATCTAGCAGACTGTCAAATCAGCGCTTTAAAAAGTTGTTCAGGAAGCATTTACATGTATCAGAAGTTGCCGGCAACTATTGAGAACAGCGGTGTACATTATTTTAAAAACAATCCGTTTTTTAAAACAATGTGCGAACTGGCAGGCGCCACTGTTTTCAATGGAGGCCGGCGACTTCCGGTACGTATAAATGCTCCCTGCATGACTTTTTTAAGAGTGGATTTGTAAATCTGCTAGATTCCCCTGCTCGTCTAAAAATGCCCTGGGATGGACGGTGGGTCCAATTCAGTGTGTTTTCTAAATTGTGCGGATACACAATAGTTTGTACATTCACTCATGAACAGAAGTAACACACTGGGGCCGATCCCAAACCCCGCAGATCCCCGTTGCAGGCACATTGTGCAACGAGGGAATTGGACACATGCACGCGCAGGAGATCCGCAGGGTTTGGGATTGGTCCCACTATGTCTTCAAATCTGAACAGACAATACAGATTTTGAGCAAGAGAGCTCTACGGTAGGTGAGTCTGCCCAAGTCAATGCAATCTCATATTCACAAGTGAACATTTTAGTTTGAGAATTCCAACCTTCACAGATTGTCAAATTAAACATGATGAAGCTACAACTGGGTTGACCTTCCATCCTAATGAAGGCCAATAAGCCTATCGATGGAGGATGTGAATCCCATGAAAGGCAGATTTTCCCCACTCTTCATTGGGGGGTAGGGGATGAAAAATGAAAACACTGTTGTTCCTGCATGTTGGACTGAGATTTCTCTGTAATCAGGGGCACCTATGAACATGCTTTTCTCTCACAGTGATAATTCAGTGAATGGGTTTGTGCGTGCCCAGCACACAAAGCATAACATTCCAAAGCTGGATATTAAAGTGATACCCCATATTCCCCATCAAGTTTGATCTTGCATTGGTACACTGCTATACTCTTTCTAATCTGCCGCCTGTATGTGCCGTGACTATCAGCTCTTATAACATTCATTAAGTTAAGCATCTTGGTACCTCTCCAGCACTGCACGAGCTCACACAGGACAAACACGTGACCACAACCGTACCCGAGTTTTCTTGTTCAGTCAGATCCCGGGATTTAGGTCTGGAGTCCTTTACCCTACAGTTGTTTTGACTGCAAACAGGGGACTATGGGAACTCAGCTCTGGCAGAAATTCCTTCTATGCGAATCCTTATACATGAGTTACTGCTCCATGATGCCCTTATGATAAAAGTTTATCTTATGTTCTAACAAGAGGTGAGACAAATATTTGATACAAATATCTTATCTATAAAATGTAGCTGCTTTGAACTAAATAGCAGACTTAACAGCACTTCTAAAAACATTGTATTCCCTTCCCTAGAGGCCTCTCAGACTGGCATAGCCACACTGTACATTTATGCCAAAAAATGATAAAATGCCAAAATGCAAATAAATACAAATATTAGGCACTTGCACAGCTTTCCTTGCTGTAGTTGGAGGCAGAATACATTAATGGGCTGGCTCTCCTGTAATAACGAAATCCTTGTGAAGGCCTCTGGCCCGTCCTCCTTGAATCACGCTAAATTCTCATCCTTGGGAATATCCTGGGGCAGAGAGTTCCACCGTCTACTGGTTTATTGTGTGGGGAAATTGTTTCCTTTTATAACTTTGCCTTCCTTCAGTTCCATGGCATTGAGCTTCTAGCATGTGTTTAGTTTTTACGTAGGGCACACGTTACACTGCACAAATCATCCTGTGTGACCATTGAAAGGATGTTTCCTTTAATGCGATGGCTTTCTTTTAGGACTAAGACCTCGTTGCCTAATTTATACTTTTTAACATTCATCTCATGCTGACAATGACAGCACGTAGGCGTGTCCTGAACAAGAAATGAAGGCTAAGACCGCACAAGGATTGAGTTAAATAGACCCTGCCATCATAGGTCATACATGTAGTTTTAAATCACTCACGTGTTCCTCTCCCTCATCAGGGGTGAGTTGTTACCTATTTCGGGCTAATCTCATTATGCAGCATCTCCCCCTACTGGCCAAGGCACAGAGGTGCAATAAAAATTCAGGCTACAGAGAGTTGGGTGCACGATGCTACTTGACTGATGTGAAGGATGTTGCAATGAATGGAGAGATATGATGACTTTTGAACGAATCAGAGAAGAGTAGACTATTCTTGAATCTGATGAGGGGGAAAAACAGGACATGTCATCTTGTTGCTGTCTTTGAATCACTCAGTATCTACCTCTGGAGGTTTTTGTACATGGGACATCATCCGTGCACATCATCACCCCAAGCATCTGAAAGACCACCTCTTCTCTCAAGTTCTGTTGGGGCCTCTTAGGTTCACCGAGAGCGCCCTATTCCAAGAATCAACTGCCCAAAGACACATTGAGAGGCTGCCCCATAATTTATAGAATTCCCTCTGCTTGGAGATCCATCTAAGCCCAAGCCTGCTCATCTGCTAGAAACAACCTAAGACCTTTTTGTTTGACCAGGTGTTTGGCAGGCAGGGATAGGATTGGGTGGAGGGGTTAGGGAAGGGGATAGGGGTTATGGGGTATTTTTAGCTGGAGGGTTTTGGGTAGCAAGCCTGGGCAAAGCCTCTGCCAGAGACCCTGAAGCAGATTTGAAATCCTACTGCCGTGTCAGGTTGTGACAATACTAGGCTAAGATGGGCCATTGGTCTGACTCAGTTACGTAGCTCCTTATATTTGAGGTCCTATGTTGAGGCTGTGGGGACAGCGAAGAAGGAATTCTTTGCTGCCCTCAGCGTCTGCAAAGCCATGCCCGGCGGAGCTATTTCGGGTGGTTCGGGGGCTGATTAATCCAGTCTCCCTCGGCCTGGATGGGAACTTGTCCCAGGCCCGCTGCGAGCAATTTGTCACCGACTTCGCAGACAAGATTGCTCAGATCCAGAGCGACTTCGACACCAGATTAAAGGCAGTAAGTGAGGAGCATGAGGTTGCAGAGGCCCCATCTGGTCCATCTTCTTGGGTTGAGTTTCAGGAAGTGACACCAGCTGATGCGGCGGATGTCCTGGGGTCTGTTAGGGCCACCAGTTGTCAACTCGATCCGTGCCCATCCTGATTGGTGAAAGCCTCCAGGGAGACGCTGGGGACGTTGCTGGCGAGAGTTATCAATGTGTCCCTTCAGCAGGGTAGATTGGCGCCCAGCCTTAAGCAGACTGTGGTGCGTCTCCTGCTGAAGAAGCCATCTTTAGACGTGGATGCACTCGCCAGCTACCGCCCTGTCTCTAATCTTCCCTTTTTAGGGAAGGTTATTGAACAGACGGTGGCATTGCAGCTCCAGCAGCATCTTGATACCATTGGTTTCCTTGACCCTTTTCAATCTGGGTTCCGCCCTGGTTATGGTACTGAGACGGTGTTGGTGGCTTTGGTCAACAATCTCCGCTGGGAGATGGATGCAGGATGGTCGACACTTCTGGTCCTGCTAGATCTCTCGGCCGCTTTTGATACCATGGACCATGGGCTGCTGCTGAGACGGCTGTGAGATCTGGGGGGTCTGGACGGGACTGTTCTTGAATGGTTCCGCTCATTCGTCTCAGATAGAAGCCAGCGGGTGGTGCTGGGAGCTGAAACATCATGCCCCCGGGCCTTGACCTGTGGCATTACGCAGGGTTCCATTCTGTCTCCACTGTTATTTAATGTGTATATGCAGCCCCTGGGAGAGATCGTGAGACAGTTTGGGGTGTGTTGCCACCAATATGCTGACGACACACAGCTGTACCTCTCTTTTTCAATGGACCCAGGTCCTGCCGTCTCGTCTCGATACTTTCCCAGTGTTTGGAGGCTGTGGCGGGTTGGATGAGGCAGAGCAGACTGAAGCTGAACCCAGATAAGATGGGGGTGATGGTAGTGGGGAGGGCGAAGGAGGTGTTGGCTCCTCCTATTGGGGGGGTCTGCCCTCCGGTTGCCCAGCAGGTTCGGAGTCTGGGGGTGTTTTGAATGCGGACCTCCACCTGGATCGGCAGGTGGAGGCAATGGCTATAGCCACCTTCCACCAGCTGTGTCTGCTGCGGAGGCTGCACCCATACATCTCCAGACCCGACCTGGCTACTCTCATCCATGCCTTCATTACCTTGAGGCTTGACTACTGCAACACACTCTACGTGGGGCTTCCCTTGATATTGGTTCGGAGGCTGCAGCTGGTGCAGAATAAGGCAGCCCTTCTCCTTATGGGGACGGGTCACTGTGAGCACATTACACCAGTGCTCCATTCTCTGCACTGGCTGCCTATAGCGTACCGAGCCAAGTTTAAGTCCTAGTATTGGTATACAAAGCCCTATACGGTCTCGGCCCCTCTTATATCGGGGACCGCCTCACCTTCCGTGACTCAGGACGGACCCTCCGATCCACTGGGGGTGCCTATCTGGTGGTCCCCCGTGTAAGGCGGGGGGCCACCATGAAGAGGGCGTTCTCAGTGGTCGGGCCACAGTTGTGGAACTCCCTTCCGAAGGAAGCCCACCTGGCCCCGGGTCTGCTCGCCTTTCGGCGGACATGCAAGACTTGGCTGTTCGCCCAGACCTTTGGAGGGGAGGGGGGGAGGGAGCGGTAAATGGGGAAGATTGGTGGGGTGGGGAATATGGGGGAATTGGAGGGTAGGGTTAGGGTTGGGGGCTTTAAAATTTAAAACATTTTTTAGAAGTGATGTTTGTTTTTAATGTATTTTACTGTTTTACCATATTGTTAGCTGCCCCAAGATGCCGTGGGCATGAGGGGGGCGGCATAAAAATGCTAAGAAATAAATAAATAAAATAAATATCCTAATGGTAGGTAAATTCCAGTCTTTTTTATTTGGCCCCTTTCCAGTTCCTGGATATGGCCCTTGGATCCAGTGTCTACACTCAAGTACTGAAAGAGTGAGCTCAGGGAAAGGAAGCGGAGACGAGAGTATGCACCAAAAGTTAGGGATTGGATCCATGATGTCAGCCCTCGGTTCCCTTCCCCTATCCCGAGTACTGTATATTCAGCATCTGCACCTCAGTGTCTACATGGCCTGGGGGACTTGTACAAATTTTCTAAGTGGCCCAATGAGAGGGAAAATGTTCCACATCCTTCTTCTACTGTGGAGGATTTGGGGGTCAGAAAACATGAGTTGTATCTACATCATCACCAAGTCACTGTCATAATCTCCAACATGCAACTAGAGCAGAAATGAATAATATCACGGTATCCAATATCTGGTTGGATACTGATGCTATCCACTTTAGTATCTGGCAGTTTTCTGGTTAACTGCATTATTTATTTATTTATTTAATTTATTTATTAAATTTGTACCCCGCCCCTCCTGTACTCAGCTCGGGGGCGGCTTCCAATCATAAAATACAATTCAAACAATCCAACACATTAAAATACCATATAAACATTTAAAATAAGACATAAAACAGGGTCTGGGATATAAATTAATTGGGATAGAGGGAGATAAAATCCACTACTCACCCCCCTCCCCAAAGGCCCAGGCAAACAACCAGGTCTTGCATTTTCGCTTAAATATTAACAGGCTTGGGGCCAGGCAGGCCTCCTCCAGTAGGGAGTTCCAGAGACGCGGCCCGGCCACCGAGAATGCCCTCCCCATTGTGGCCCCCCGCTTAATGTGGGGGACCTCAAGGAAGGCACCCCCAGCGGATCACAGGAGCCGCTCCGGGGCACAGAGGACGAGGCGGTCCCTGAGGTATTACGGTTTTAAAAATTACTGCATACCGCATTACCATTTAATTACTGTTCCTTCCCTCTGTACGGACTGGTCTGGTTATGTGGTAATGTGCTAATACAGTAAACAGTAATTTGGTAAATGGTAATATCTGGTATTCCGATTTGGCAGTTAACCTCCATAGTTGCCAGATAACCACCTTGCTAGGCAGAATACTGGATATTTAAGTGAAAATATTTTTTTCTCATTGTGCCTCAGCTCCATTTCCTGTCCTTAATGAGTGCAGCCAGATGAGCTGCAAGGGCCAGATCTCCACATGGCTCCTTGGCGGGCAATCGCTGTGGGACAAGTACGGGGAGCCCAGCAGAAGGTCGTGGGGAAGCTGGGTGGGTTGACACCTGTCGGAGTTGCCAACATGGCTGGGGTGGCCCGCAGTGCCGGCCACATGAACAGGTGCCCAGCCCTGCCCCACCTCCCTCCCCTGGCCTGACCAAAATCCCGCCCCAGCCAGGACATGGCCACGCATGACGGGCGACAGCACCTGCCGCTCACAGCCCTGCCGTGGAGCTTGCTGCATAGTGGGGCAGAAGAGGTCCGACCACAAAAGTTGCCCCGGCCTGGGCAGCCTTACCCCATGTTGGGTAAGGCTGATCCGTGGCGCATGGTTGGAATTTTTCCGAGGACATGTCACAGAGCAGTCAGCTGTTCGAACACCTGGTGAGTGTCGGGCACACGAGCCACTGAATTGCATGGCCCAGCTGCCCAGGCAGGGGTAAGGCTACCCACGGCATGGTAGCCTCTCTTGCCTGTCTTGTGTGGATGCACCCAGTCTATCTTGCTTAATTAGTGAATGCCTTGGATCAGGGACTGTCTCCTACCAGAGATATAGCAAGACTGTACATGGCTCAGGTTCCAGTTATGGGTCCCCTATGAACAAGGGAGTGGAGTCTCCAGGGTGTAAGGTGGGTCTTACCTGGTTTGGGCTACTGCTGCTGTAGATGAGGCCCACCCTGGAGCCCTGCTGCAAGTTGTAGAGTTTCTGTGTGGCCAAAGCCCACGAGGACCCATGCTACTAATCCTGGGGGACCATTGGTAGCTGCTGTTGATGTTTCAAAGTGGGGGAGGAACGGGTTCAACTCCATTGCCACCACTCTGAAAACTTCTTTCCTGGTGGGGCCCTTTTCAAGCAGCCTAAGAGCCACTAGGGAATTTTTGGGGGGTGGGGGGAAGTTGGTGAACTTGCTCTCTCCCCTACCTATTCTGAAAAATTCCTAGCGGCACTCAGTCTGTCTGCTTCACATCCCCACCCTGCCTCCGAGTGCAAAGTTTGAGCTCAACTGAGACCCAACTCCATGGTAGTTACTCCATGGTAGTAATGCCACTGTCTCTCGCTATCTGTGACTTGCAGAGTGGGGTGGAGACTATCACAATAATAACAATAGAAACTGTCTTAAAAGCAGTATCCTGACAAACAGTCAAAGAACCCCTGCATTAACTTCGGCAGCGAATTGCAGCCAGATTTGCCTAGATTTCTTCCCTGTGTTTTCCTCACCCTATTATCATAAACATTATCATAAACATAACTATTTTTAAGGGGACATAAAGTGCAGAGGGAAGCATTTCCCTGCTTAAAATAAAGTGGTGCTGAGCAATCTACCTAGGAAATTCCGTATCTTCCAAGACTGATTATTATTCTATCTTTCATGCCTCTGGCCAACTTTAATTAAACTTGGCGAATGCTAATGGCTACGCAATCCCAGGAGCCATCTTGGCAGCTCCCGGGAGCATCGATGGGGGTTGTGTGGGTGGATTGAAGGCATCTGGATCAATCACCCTTTCCCAAAGTGCTGTCTTTGAATCTTCTCTTCCAGCACAACACACCACGGCTGACTGGCATTTACTTAGAGGTCTAGACACGGAGAAGTTTCAATGGCTCCATTTGGAAGAGGAGGTGAAATTCTCCCCTTGGCACAAGAAATCCAATGGGCTCACATAAATCCAAGGCCATATTCCTCTAAATAACACTAAGCAGGCCTTCAACACACTTGCTCGAAGGAGAAAAACAGCCTTCACTCAATGTGCTTCCAATTAAAACATGCCAATAGCTACGGAACTGGGAGTCAGGCTTGTAGTCAGGTTAGATAGAGAGTAAGGTGGGGGGGGGGTCTGTTCAATGACCTCTCACAAACTCACAGAGGACAAATAAAATTAAACACAATTTGGTCTATTTGGATAGCTTTTAATGATGTGAATACAAAGCAGTGTTCATTTCTCACTTTTGTTCACTTTTCATCTTTGGTTGGGTATTTATGTTCTTTGGTATTTCAGGATTCAGTAGTTTGTTCACTTCACGAGTTCTGCTTGGTGGTTTTTGAATATTTGAATGTAAATGCAATTGCTCCATTTTGGAGCAATCATATTCATGTTCAGAAATTCACCCCCGCCCCCCAAACAGTAATATTATTAGGGCTGAAACAAGCAGTGAAATTGCTGATGGTGATACATCTTTCCATATCGGGAACCAGGATCGATTTCCCAACTGTTTCCTGCTACCGATTTGATGATGTCTCAATTCTCATAATACTGTGAGATATCCCAATTTCCCAAATTTCCACTTACTCTTTACCACACAGCACCTACTATTCATTTACCACTTACTGCATTGCTGAGGATACTGTTTTACTTCAGGGTTTGTTGTTTCTGTATTTCTGAGCCAATAATACCCCACCCATGAACCTCCCCATTTCAATCCACCTGGTGCTGAACGATCAGTATAGATAGCTTCCTGGTCCCAAGGGGCTTTCAGTCTAGGTAGAGAGGTAAAGACAAGGTAGAGGAGAGGAGGTTAGAGGAGAACATAGGGAGAAACAAGGATACATTCATGAAGTTGAGGAGCCACAAGTGCACATGCTTAACTTGTACTGAAAAACTGAATGGAGTACCGAATACCAAAATCCTAAAATGACCAAAGTAATCAAAATACTGAAGTGAAGGGAACAAAGTCCTAACAATTCAAATTTTGCAATGATAACTGGGGTGAATTTAATAGAATCATGGAATGGTAGGGCTGAAAGGGACGTCTAGTCTAATTCCCTGCTCTTCGACAGGAATTTGTCTATTTGTATGTTGGAACCAGAGGTGAAATAAGTATTGTATTATATTATATTATGGATCTCCCACATGTGCGCACATGCACACGA
Source organism: Sphenodon punctatus (assembly GCA_003113815.1). Taxonomy (NCBI): domain Eukaryota; kingdom Metazoa; phylum Chordata; class Lepidosauria; order Sphenodontia; family Sphenodontidae; genus Sphenodon; species Sphenodon punctatus. Next base: position 527,079 of record QEPC01013153.1, on the reverse strand, counting down.
TTCCCGTGTGGCACAACATGCCTGCAATCGGGATCCGTGACTTGTGCACAACTGCACGTGTGGGGCCGTGTGCATGGGCCATGGGGTTTAGGATTGGCCCCACTAAGAATGCATGTTTTGGGGAGCCGCCAAGGACTGGATGGAGGGCTGCCATTGGCCGGAAATGGAATTCAAGTTGGTGGTTCCCCACCCTTAGACTAAATAGTTTTACTATGATGTAAACCAAGACTAGATGCTAGTCTATGAGGTCAGAGGTCGGAGACTCTAGATATGAGATCCCATTTCATCTTCATGCCACTGAGTGTTCTCATGGGTTTCCTCAATCAGTGTTAATTATTCCAGAACACCAAACCCACTTGAGCCATGATTCCAATGGGTGGGACAAATACTTCTGTTTAACCAGAGGGGTGACCAGTTCATATAATTTTAATTAGTAACAAAAACAAATGGGGTCCCATTTGTTTTTGTGACTAATGTTACGAAAACATATGACTAAGCAAATTATTGTCATTTGCTTTTCCGTCCGTTTTTATTTTCCTTCCATTTAGTAAAAATAATTTTTTTAAAAATTAAAAATCACTGCTCATGTGCAAAATGGCCACCAAAGCCGTTCTGAGCATGCACAGACTGACGGCTTGTTTCCAAGATGGTGCCAACGCTGCTGGTGCCATTTTGGAAAAGTGCCATGCATGAGCAGAACAGCCCGCTTTTGGCCATTTTGCGCATGGGTGGTGATTTTTTAAAATTATTTTTACAAAATAAAACAACCCCTCCCTCAAATTCCTCCAAACAGTGGGGTTGTTTACAAACCCCCGAAAATGAAGGGTTTTTTGTAAATTAAAACAAAAATGAAAACCTTTCATTCATGCACCTTCATTAACCATGCTTTAGCCCCACTGGTTGTGAGACCAACAGGGTACTTGTGGCTGCTCATCCAGATGAGTCAATTGAGAGAAGACACCCTGAGTTCCATCGTGTTTTTATGTGATATGTGTCCAGATCAATGGAAAATTCATCCCTAAATTCAGTCAAGCCTGAAGATATCCCCATTCCCAAACAAGAATGTCAGACCTTCTTCAGAGTTATAGAATCATAGAAACTTAGAGTTATAAGGGATATAGTGCACCATCTAGCCCAATCCTCTGCTTGGATGCAGGATGACTACAACGAAAAATTCACTTTACTTTACAAAAGACTTCTATCCCGCACCCTCCTGCACCTCGACAGCTTGGGGCGGTGAACAACATAAAATCATAACAATAAAACCATTTAATTACAATATATAAAATACATAAAATGGACATATAAAACAGCAGCTAGCAAATAAAACCTCTACCCACCCCCCTCCCTGAAGGCCCAGTGGAATAACCAGTAGGGGTGGGAAGTTCGGTACATCCGGTATCCGATACTGCCAGTATTTTGCTGTACCGGAAGTATGGATTATTCCGGTATTTGGGGGTACCGGTACTGGTTCCCCGTGCCAGATTGTTTTACATTGCGGCCATTGAAATGAATGGCCGCAATGTAAAAAAAGAAACAAAAAACCCCCAACCACTTTCCCTCCTCAGTCCAGGCTGCGCAGGTGGAAGGGGGGACACCCCCCACCCACCCTGCCCAGCCTGGATTTTTTTTTAAAAAAAATTCCCCGAAGTCCGGGTTAGTGCAGGCTCCTGTCGCCACCGGCGACCCAGAGCCCGCACCAGCAGGTAGGCACTGTGGTACTAGGGTTATCCCTGGGGTGGGGGGGTGGTTTAACACACACCCCACCCCAGGGATCACCCTACCTCCCCACCCAGGGATCGCCTACCTTTGGCGCTCCGGGCGGCGGCGGCAGCAGCATGGTGGTCCGGCGGCTTCAGCGCTGTCTGGTGGCTTCAGTGCTTACTAGGCCTTCCGGGGAACTTCCGGGTTTCCCCGGAATGCCTAGAAAGCTCTGAAGCCACCAGCCAGCGCTGAAGTCACCTCTGCTGCCGCCACCCGGAGCACCAAAAGTAAGCAATCCCTGGGTGGGGAGGTAGGGTGATCCCTGGGGTGGGGGGGTGTTAAACCACCCCCCACCCCAGGGATCACCCTAGTTCCTGCTGGTGCGGGCTCCGGGTCGCCGTCGGTGGCCCGGAGTCCGCACTAGTAGGGACTTAGGGTAAAAAAAAAAAAAATTAAATCCAGACTGGGAGGGTGGGTGGGTGGTGCCCCCCCTTCCACCCACACAATGTAGGAGGGGGAGGGGGGAGGTATTGGTTTTTCCCCCCATTGATTTCAATGGGGACAGTTCCCCATTGAAATCAATGGAATAAATTTGGTACCGGTAAACCGGTTTTAATCCAGTAAACCGGTTTTTTGTAAACCGGTAACCAGTAAAACTGGTAACCATTTTTTTGCCAGATGTCCCACCCCTAATAACCAGGTCTTACAACATCTATGGAAAGAGGGGAGGTCAGGGGACGGACCTCCAGCGGGAGGGAATTCCAAAGCCAAGGTGCGGCCACCGAGAACACCCTCTCTACCATTGCCAACCAGCATACCAAGGGGGATTTTGAGCCGGGCACCCCCAGCCAACCGCAAGGGTCGCAAAATGACCTGAGGCTTGAGGTGGTGTCACAGGTTAAACAGGGCCCAAGCTGTTTAGGGCTTTATAAGTCATAACCAACACCTTGAATGGGGCCCAGAAGATAATAGGCTGCCAGTGCAGAGTCCGGAGCACCAGTGTAATGTGCTCAGGGTGGCCCGTCCCCGTCAGGGCTGTGGAAGACAGCTCGTTCCATTGTTGAATAGCTCTTACTGGTAGGAAGTTTTTTCTGATATCTAACCCTTCCAGTAGTTTTTCCTAACGCTTTTCCTGATATCTACCTTCCTGTAACTTGACCCCATTATTTTTAACCCTACCCTCTGTAGCCAGGCTGAACAATTCCTCACCATCATTTTGGCGGCATCTCTTTAGACATTTGAAGACGGCTATCATGTCTCCCCTTAGCCTTCTCTTCACTAGGCTAAACATATCCAGCTCCTTCAACCTTTCCTCATAAAAATCCCAACCTGTGTCTCCCTCAAAGAAACATGACCACAAAATGAATAACTTAGATGTTTAAAGTTGCATAGATTCTCATACTGAAAAACCTGTTGAAATTTTTCAAAATTTGATTTTTAAGTAGCTCCAAAATATTTCTTACATAGGTGGAGGGATTCAAGGTGAACTCATGAAAATAAGATTTTATGGGTTGTTCAGTTGTCTTGGCGATGGCCATATGACTTGATCAAATTCAGTTGTTATTTCTTTCCTGATCATGACTATGTTCATATTGGTCTTGGGTTTTATTTTAAGGAAATAAACGACAGGAAACGAGTGCTCTCCTTGATTGCTGGTCTTCTCATGAAAGTACTGAATAGCCTCCCCTTGATGGTTCTACTGTATTCCAAGCCTTACCTTACATCGTAGAGAGAATCTAATTACAGAGCAGTGTGTATGTTATCAGTTGGCTAAGTGCGCTATGACAGTAGCCTGCGGAAATGATGGTTCGAGCAAGAACGTTCTCAGATGTATTCACCCCTCCAGGTAATTTAAGTGTCTGAAATTTTCTACCTCATTCAACTTAGTCCTCTTTCTCAGCACTCCATCTCTGAACAGGTGCCACTTGAAAGTCACATGACCTAGGCAAAGTACGATGTTGAGTGGAGCTTAAGTCTAACTGGAGCAGAAAGAGAATAGGGGACACTTCAAAGCTTTGTGCTTTGGACGTGCCCAAATACACAGGGATTTGCACAGCCACCTCTCAAAACTGTGTAACATCCTCTCCATAATCCTTGATTGTCCCCTCCCTTACACACACTCAGTAGATACTGGAAACCTGATAATTGTAAAAGGGACATTATCAATAGACCTGAAACAAAAACTCTTGGTGAGTACTGTTTCCAATGGAAGCATAGCATTCACCGAGATTCATGCAATGTGAAAACTTACCGGCTATCCTGTGTTTTTTTGCCATTTTCCATGATTTCTCACAAGTTGAACAGGACTGCAAAGGGCTAGTTCCAAACCCTATCGGTGTGCCCTGCACACACACCTGGGGGCTATCATAAGAACATAAAAAGTACCATACTGGGTCAGACCAATGGTCCATCTAGTCCAGTATCCTGTCTCCAACAGTGGCCAATCACGGTGGCTTGGGAGAAGCACCCAACAGGTCACAATGGGGGATCCATTCCCTGTTGTTTTCCCCCAGCTCCCGTCATGTTCCCTGATCCTGTCTGGCTAATAGCTGCTAATGAACCTATCTTCCAGAAACTTGTCCAAACCTCTTTTAAACTCAGCTATAGTACTGGCCCTTACCACAGCCTCTGGCAGTAGATTCCACAGCACAATTATACGCTGAGTGAAAAAAAAATTCTTTTAATTGTTTTAAACTTGCCACCCATGAGTTTCATGGAGTGTCCCCTAGTTCTAGTACTAGCTGAGAGGGTAAATAACTACTCCTTATTTATTAGTTTCACACCACTCATGATTTTATAGACCTCTATCATATCTCCTCTCAGCCATTTCTTCTCCAAGCTGAAGAGCCCCAACCTACCAAGCCTCTCCTCATACGGAAGATTTTCCATGCCTTTGATCATTTTTGTTGCCCTTCTCTGTACCTTTTCCAGTTCAGTGATGTCTTTTTTGAGACGGGGCAACCAGAACTGCACACAATATTTGAGGTGCGATTGCACCATTGAATTGTATAGAGGCATTATGACATCCTCAGTTTTATTTTCTCCCCTTCTGAATAATTCCTAACATTCTGTTTGCTTTTTTGACTGCTGCTGCACACTGCGCTGTGGATTTCAGTGTATTGTCCACAACCACCCCCAGATCCTTTTCCTGGTGGTAACTCCTAGCTTAGTACCCAGCATTGTGTATGCATAGTTTGGATTATTTTCCCCTACGTGCATCACTTTGCACTTGTCCACCTTAAATCTCATTTGCAGTGGCGGCTCCCCCACCAAGAAATTTGGGGCACTTCCCCTTAAATCTCATTTGCAGTGGTGGCTCCCCCACCAGGATATTTGGGGCACTGCCCCCCTAGCACCCTGGGGGACCCCTGCCACTGCTAATTAAAAAAAAAAAAAAAAACGCACGGCTGCTTCTGACAGCAGCAGCAGCCTCTGATGTCTGCTTCAGAGGCTGCTGCTGCTGTCACTGATCTATCTCCCTTCTGGGACCCACTCTCAGAGCTGCTCTGAAATCAGGTCCTGGAAGGGACAAAAAGGCTGAGCTGCTCAGTCGCCCAAACCTCATTTTCTATTGAAAACGAGATTTGGGCGACTGAGCACCTAAGTCCACAGCACTCATAGGACGTGCTGTGGAGGGAGGGGCTAGCCTTTTCCATTGCGCCTAATGGGCTCAATGGAACCTCTCGCTTGGGCGCTTAATGCAAACGCCCAGGCAAGAAGCTTTGAGCCAGGCGACTGAGGCAGGGACCAGCACGCTTGCACGCTGCTCCATGCCTCAGCCACACATGGAGTCTGGGACAAGGCTGGCAGCGTGCTGTTGTGCTCTCTCGGCCTCTCAACAGCACGCTGCCAACCTCAGCTGCTTCACTGCCCCCAATCTGTTTCTCAGAGCAGTGGGGGGGGGGAGAGGGTGAGCGGCAAGGCAGGGAACTTTTTTTTTCTTTTTTTTTTAGCTTTTAAATTGCCCGCGTGTCCTGGCTCCAGAGGAGCAGGACACATGGGCAATTTAAAACAAGGTAAATGTCCTCCCTCCACCTCTACCTGCAGCCTGGGCTGCCAGGGACCTCCGGAGCAGCAGTCAGGTAAGTGATGATCCCTCCCCCCCACCCTGCTCCCACCCCGAGGGTCCCCCCAACCCTGAGGGTCTCCCCACCCTGCTCCCACCCCCGAGGGTCCCCCCACCCTGCTTTCACCCCCCCAAGGGTCACCCCACCCCGCTCCCACTCCCCAAGGGTCCTCCCACTCCTGAGGGTCCCCATACCATGCCCCCACCCCCAAGGGTCCCCCCACCCTGCCCCCTGTACCTGTGAGTCTGTAGGTGTGTTCACAATGCTGGAAATGAGATGCTTTTGAAATCCCAAGATGTAACTGTGAGTCTGGCGATCTGTAGGTGTGTTCACAATACTGGAAATGGGATGCTTTTTAAATCCTGAGATGTAACTGTGAGTCTGGAGACCTGTAGGTGTGTTCACAATGCTGGAAATGGGATGCTTTTGAAATCCTGAGATGTAATTATGAGTCTGGTATTTCATGGGCCTTGAAATCCCCCCCCCACACACACACACACATGCAACAGAGGGCAAGAATACTGCTTCAGAAGGGACTTCTGAAGCAGGGATTGGGGTCCCTCCAACACACATGCAGCAAGTCCCTTCTTTCTGAAGCAGTGTTCTTAACCTCTGCTGCATGTCTGTGTGTGTCTTTGCTAAAACTGCTTGTAAGTGAGGTTTAAGGGTGTCTGCCTGCTTTTAAACCTGGCAGAGGAGGTGATTATAACCTGCCTAACCTAACTGAAATTGCTTGATTGAGTAATGTAATATCCATCCAACATTAACCCTTGGAACTCCTTGCTGCTGGGTTATGCTGCCCACCATTGCCCTGGCTCCACCCACCATTTATTTATTTATTTATTTGCTCACATTTATACCCTGCCCCTCCTGAAACAGCTCAGGACGGCCGTTGCCCTGGCTCCACCCACCATTGCCTGCCAGACTGGTAGCAGCTTTGCCTCCGGCAGGCGGGCCAACTGGCCAGCCTTACTGCCCCTCCAACCTCAAAACCCACCAGTCGCCCCTGCTCATTTGTCATTTAGATGCCCAGGCACCCAGTGTTGTAAGATCCCATTGCAGTTCCTCATAGTCTGCTCATGTTTTAACTACCTTGAATAACTTTGTGTCGTCTGAAAATTTGGTGTCACCTCACTCTTAACACCCTTTTCCAAATCATTAATGGATACATTAAACAGCACCGGTCCCAATACGGATCCCTGAGGCACACCACTTTGTACATCTCTTCATTGTGAAAACTGACCATTTAGTCCTACCCTTTGCTTTCTATCTTTTAACCAGTTTCTGATCCATAGTACGACACTACCTCCTATCCCATTACTTTTTAATTTTCTCAAGAGTCTCTCATGAGGGACCTTATCAAATGCTTTCTGGAAATCCAGGTACACTATATCAACTGGGTCTCCCTTGCCCACATGCTTATTTACACCCTCAGAGAATTCCAACAGGTTAGTGAGGCGTGACTTAACTTTACTAAATCCGTGTTGACTCTTCCCCATTAAGCCATGTTTGTCAACACACCCTGTAATTCTGTCCTTAATTATGATTTCCACCATTTTTCCTGACACAGACGTCAAGCTTACTGGTCTGTAGTTTCCAGAACCGCCTTTGGATCCCTTTTTAAATATTTGGGTTATGTTTGCCACCCTCTAGTCCTCAGGTACAGTGGCAGATTTTAGTGGCAGGTTACAAATTACCAACAGTAGGTCTGCGATTTCATATTTGAGTTCCTTCAGAACTCTGGAGTGAATGCCATCTGGCCCTGGTGACTTGTTAGTATTCAGTTTGTCAGTTTGCCCTAGAACATCCTCCTGGACAATACTTGCTGACTAAGCACCAGAGAAGTGCTGGAAATTGCCACAGAAGTGCTTTAAAACTGCAATAAAACTGTCGTAAAATTCCAGGAACAAAAGAAGTCTCAGAAAGTGACAAAAAGAACCAGAAAGTGATGGAAATGATGAAAAGTGCCGGAAAGTGACAAAAATGATGGGGGAAATGGCAGAAACACAGGCTCTCCGGAAACTGATGAAGTACAGACAGACTATTGTAAGCACTCCCAAAAGGTCAGTATTTCCATTCAGTACGGGAACGTTTGGTCTCGTCTCAGTCGTAATTATTATTTAGTAACCTAATGCTATAAGAGTTATGGGTGCAGGATTCATATCGATTTTAGAAGTTGGTGCTTTTTTATTACTTACCACAATGGAGTTCCAACCTGACTGAGGCCTTTAAGAACTCCCTAGCTGAGAAGATTGTTGTCTGACTCTGGATAGCTCTTGGGTCCAGCACCAAGAAAAGAGGCAGAATACAATGTTTCCAAGTAAAGCAAAAATGATGATTCACGACGAATGCTGTTTGTTTTTTCAAAAACAGCCTATTTGGCACCTCAGCTGCAATGTAGAAACTTACTGAGTTTTTATCAAATTCATTTGTTCCCGTTCAGGAATGACCTTAGGTCTTTCATTTGGTGAGCGGGATTTAGTGGTTTCTTTCTCTCTGGTAGTCTCCCAAAGCACCACTGGACCATCCACGACTCCATTACTACCCCGCCTACAGCCGCCACTGGGCACTACTTTCCCTGGAGTGTGCCAGCTTGTAAGGGGCTAATCCTTTGTTGCCTGTGTCTCAGGGATCCACAGTCATCAGAAAAGTAAACGGGTTAGGTTCGTCTTGGTGTTAAATAAGGAATTCCATAGTATCCAGTGCCAGTAACCACACAGACACAAGCTTTGGAATGAGGAGGGTTCAATTCAGTGTATTTATTGAGTACAAGCTTATCGCCATGACTCTAGCAAACAGACTTCTTCCAACAAAACGATACAAATGATCATAGTAAAATTTCTCAATGAAAACTAATTTAACAAAAGTAAAATATTAAGGTCCCAGACACGTATTAATTTGGCAATTTAAAAAATGAATTAAAAACCACCAACAACGTGTTATCAGGAAAGGGAAAAATTAGGGGGTTTGAATCCCCTTTGTACGACTTCCACTTTAAAAGCAAAAAAAAGCAAGATTTTTTGACAATAGCATCATCTTTTGGGAGAAATAATCAAATCGGTTTGATTAAATCTGCAACGGATCTGAATCTGCAATGTCCCCTTCGCCGCAAAATGGTGGCGATGGGAAATTTGTAGCGTTCCCCCCCCCTTTATGCAGAGCAGAGGAGGAGCCGCTGTGGCGCAGATCCTTTCGAGGACTGGCCACGAGGTGATTGGTTGCCTGGCAACCACCCGAAGAGCGCGAAACCGGCGCTGCACGGGCTGGGAGGCACTCCCCCTTTAGGAAGGGCGAACTTCCTGTCGCTGCAGAGACGCAGCATTCCGTGGCTTGAGGCCGAACAGTCAGCCCCACCCACCTCCCCTCTAGCACGGTGGGTAAATCCTGGTTGCCATTACGGGGTCAAGGAGGAATTTGAGTGAACTAGGGTTTGCTGTTTTTGCCTCCTTCGTAGTGCAGAATTGGCTAAATACGAACTAAGAAAAAATAATTGGCTTATCAATCATTTAATTCGGTGTACAATTGGATCATACATAAACACTAATTGGCATGAACATAAATAGGGCATTTGGTAAGAGCATCCTGAGTAAAATGATTCGATCTGATTGAATGTTGAAGAAGTTATTATAAGGGTTAAGATATTGTTGCACTCTGCAGGGGTTCAGTATGCGATAGTAGGTTAAGTAGGTAAGGCTATAGGAAAGTTATAGAGTCATCTCCTTAAGAGATGGGGATGTGATACCCAGGCATTGCAGGGCACAGCATGTACTGGGGTCACATCCCTGGGAGGGGTGTTTTTGCATGGTTAGTAAGGACTGGCACAGTCCTCAACCTTGCAGGCACAAGATCTCCTTACTCTGGCCCTGAGTTGGGCACGCCCCCTTCGGCCACGGCTAGTGACCTGTCGAAGGGGTGAAGTTCAAAGTCCAGGGGTACTGACACTGGAAGGCGCGTCCAGAGCAGTCCCGTGTTAATATATTTTAGGTAGCTAGCATACTGAACCCTAATTGCTTAGGCAATTACCCACCGGCCTAAAGATGATGGTTATCAATAAAGAGTGCGGCCAGTTTTAAACCAAACACTGTCTCTGCGTATTAATGGGGGGGTGCGTCGACAATTAATTCAAATGGACATCTCTGGTACCCACCTACCCCTTCCTAAGACAATATGAGAACATTAATATGAGGTAACAGTTCTGAAGAGAAAAGTGTCTCATACCTTACTGCTCCTGCTGCTAAGACTCTAGTCCATGCTCTCGTCATCCCTTGCCTCGACTACTTCACCCTCCTTCATGGCCTTCCCCACTCTCACCTTTCCTTGACTTCTGTTCAACACTCTGCTGCCCAGGTCATCTCCCTTGCCCACCGCTTTGATGGTTTCCATCACTTCTCTTTCCCCTTTCGCATTAAGCACAAACTCCTTGTCTTCATCTTCAAGGCTCTTTATGGACTTGCTCTTCCCTAACTTTCTGCCCTCGTTTTCCTCTATGTTCCCCCCTGGAAACATTGCTTCCCCCCTCTGACACCCACAACACTCACCCAACCCAGAGTCTCCTGTTCCCTAAAATATCTTCACTCCTTCTCCCAGGCTGCTCTCTATGCCTGGAACTCCCTTCCTGACCACATATGCTTGGCTTCCTCTTGCCCTTCAAATCCCTCTTGAAAAACCTACCTCTTCTGACAGAATTTCACCCAACTCTTAACCCGTCTCATCCTTCAGGATCCCTCTTCTCTCTTAAGTTGAATGGGCCCCAAATTCAGAAAGACTCCCTTTCTCATCATGAGGTGCCATCTCAGCCCCTGAGTTTGGCCACGGACGCCCTCTTGCAGGTGCCGTCTTCCCATCACGTATCTACAACAAGGGCCCATGGAGAGGCGATCTCGGCAGCTGGCCCACAATTATGGAACTCCCTTCCCTTGGAGGTTCATTGGAGACCAAACCTGAGGCAGTGTAAAGACTGGTTTGTTTGGCCAGACATTTGACTGGGGTTGTGAGTTGGGAATTTTTATCTTCTTATTTGCTTTATTGGGGGATTTGAATGTTTGGATTTATTCTATGTACGGCTACTGATGTTTTTAGGTGGTAAATGCAAACAAACAAACAAATAAATAAATTTTAACTGAGCAAAGCACATCAGCTTCTCGGTTTTATGAATCTATCCCTGTTCTCCCTATATGCTCCACCCTTTTGTGTTGGGTGTTAACTAACGTTACGGGTGGCTGTCATCCTGCCCAGGGCTGGGGAAGGGCTACCCCTGGTCAGGTTACGTTGGGGGACAGAAACTAACATTCCCCTGGCCTCACCTGGCCAGGGAGGGGATGCCAGGGAGTGACACGCGGCTGGCCAGTTCTACCCTCCACCTCATCCATCCAGCCCTGTGATCCATGAGTGAAATCACGACAGAAATGGGGTAAGGACATTTAACCACCACCCCCACACACACACTCACACATGAGTGGAGCTTTATATGATTCCCCCTGCCGTGATTTCAGCTCACGGACTTTCTCCTCAGCCCTTTCCATCTTGTGTGCAAGCGTCCTCTCTCTTACATCTTTAGCTTTGATGCCAACCTGTCCTAACAGTGGACAGAGGCTGGACACCCACCTATTAGGGATGTTGTAGCTGTTGCCATCCTGTATCCATACATCCAAGCAAAGGTTTGGACTAGATGATCCTGTAGGTCCCTTAGCACTCCATGATTCATCACTGGGCTCAGTGGTGCCATAAGAAAAGTGATCAAAATTCAGGTTTAACGACGTTGACTGAAGTTCTTTAAAATGTTCCCTTTGTGTCGGTTTTGAGCTGGCTCTTTCTAAAGACAAAACACTTTTGCTTTCCCCGCTGAAACCTTAATGACTTCTGCAATGTCCCTGTTTGTCAAGCTTAGTAGGAGTCTTGTCTGTAGCAAAGTTTAAATTATTATTATTATTATTAGCAAGCATTTATATAGCACCAACAATGTACCTGGTGCTTTACAAAGTAATGGAATAGACATGGTCCCTGTCCTAGGGCTTACAATCTGAGAGGTGGGGTGTGTGTGGGTGAGGAGAGAGACAAGGGGTGTAACATTCACGAAGATGCACGGTCTCAGGTGTACATGCTTGGCTTGGTTACATTGAGAATGATGGCTGGCTAGTCCATGTGGTGAGGACAGGAGTACACAAACCTCAGGTAACAGGTTGTACTGGATGGTAGGTATCAGCAGGAGTTAGGAGAGGGGAGTGAGGAGTCGAGGACGTCAGAGCAGAAGAGGTGGGTCTTGAGGAGGGAGTAACCTTCGTTTTATATTGGTTTTCAACTAAGGCTTTGTGTATTGGGAAAACTGGTTTTAAATGTATAACTACCACCACCCATTCAGGCACGGTGGATGCACTTGGCAATCCTTTTTACATACAATTTAAATAGACTCCTCATTTCTTAACAATAACCAAATACATCTATTCCAACACTGTACTGAGAGGCAACCAAGAATTCAAGTTATTGGACTACTGGGGTTTTGTTTGTTTTTTTCCTTTAGAAGTCTCATGAAAACCATAGAAGAGGTTTTAGGCTCAAATTGTAATAAAGATGACCATAAGAAATAATAGGAAATTCTGAAGACATCAGTCAAAACGACACAAGTGAGGTAACTCTGGACACACTAACAACTGAATTTCCAAATGTGTGAAAACACTGCTTTTCACTCTTCTGCCTACCCCACCCTCTCCTCTGTCTAAGTAGGTCTGATTATAGACATGCCTTTTAACCTCTAACTTATAAGATTACTCTAAATGGCATCAGAGAGAGCAACAGATTTCAGGCTAGTGGGATAAGAGATGCAAGACTTTGAGCTGATTTTTCTTGCATAGAAAAGTGATCAAACACTTGCTCAGACGATCCAGACAGTATTTCCAAGGAGGAAATACTATGATTCTATCACCCAAGCGTATGCTCATCATTGTTTAACATGATTTGGGGAGTGGGTTCAAAACAATCTCCATAAAGAAAGAGATTTAAAATAAATATGAATGAAGCCAGTATATAGTTCATGACCACATAATCTCTACCACTGAATAGCCGAAATCATGGGCAGAGCTTATATCTTTTAGTTCATCAAGAAAATAATTGTTTGTTATGTTCTTTAAAGAGCCCCAAAGGCCTAAGAGTTTAGGGGGTGAAATAGTAAAGCCATGCACTTCATAAAAGATTTGGAAACAGTAAAAGTCACAGCGCAAACAGCCAACATGGGCTCCTCGAGTTTTGAGCCTCACCAGGACTTTGTGTCTCCCCACAGTACAGGAAAGAGCAGGTTATTTTCTTTGACTCTGTTGTGCAGCTGCTTAAATAAAATAAATACTAGGTATTCAGACGAAAGTCTTGAACACGATGTCCTTTTCCTTGCCAAAAAACCCTGGAAAAAAAGAAAAGGTTACCAGAGCCTCGATACCTGCCGCTGTGGGGTATTCACACTTTTAATAAAGCGAACAAAAGAGATGAGCAATTTTGTTTTCAACACATTCTAAATGTCAGCATTACCATTTATTGTGCCTCAAAGTAATCAATTGCACTAGGAGGGGGGCAGTGACTTCGGCGTGATCCTACTGATTGAAAACTAGAGTCGAAGTTCCCTGTTTCTGAGTCACCTTATATTCCCATCTACAACGACCTCTGCCGAGGCAGTTGTAACGCTGGAGGTTTTGAAGCACGGATCGAGCAAGCGCTCATGCAATGTCTTTTCCATCCAATTAAATTTTTTTACTATCGTTTCCTTTTATCTAGCCTTTGTAATTGGATTCCCAGTTTCTCAATTTTCATGGCAGCGAGGGGGGAAATGATAGCAAGCAGCTGATAAAAAAAAAATGTGCTGATTTAATTTTGCTTAAAGCATTCTTTCCTTCTTTTTTTATGAGCCCTTCTCTCTCTCTTTCACTCTGACTTGCTTTTTAAAAAATGGTCCAGAGTTACTGACCTAGTAAGGTGTATCTTGTCGCTCGTTCTGCCTGATCAAAGGGTCTCTCATTCTGCAGGGGATGAGGAAACCATGAAACATCAAATAAGTGACCAGGATTTTGTCGTTGTTAGAAACCCAAGGAGTATCATAAAGTTGAAAGCTTTTGCACCTGGAGCAAGGAGGCCATGTTACGTTTAGTGCATTTCTCATTATTGTGGCTATTGGTTTTGGCAAGCAGGGTGAGGGACCTTGCAAACTGTGCAGCTCATGCAAGTGCAGAAATATCTGGAGAGGGAGGAGGCAGGGCAAACAAGGTATTGAGAGGGTTAAGACTGTAGGAGCTTGGACAAAGAATGAACAAAATGATAAGAGTAGGCATTGCAGAATATTGACTACTCAAGACACAGAATGCTCAACTCAGATGCATTCCAGTCCCTTCAATCTCCGCACTCTCACTTAGGCTTGATTTGTGATGCACATGGTGTTGTTGACACTCCCCTATTGGGGGTGGGGGACGTAAAGACCTAAGAGCATAAGAACTGCTACACTGGTTCAGCCTAATGGCCCCTCTAGCCGAGCCTCCTGTCTCTGAAAGTGGTCAACCTTGGCTGATCCAGAGAAGTGCACACACAGCCAGTCAAAATGGAGTCATCCATTTCCTGCTCTTCACTTCCAGGCCTTGCAAGTCAGAGGTCCTCATCTCTCCCAGCTTCTGAACATCAAAGATCTCATCTCAGTTGATAAGGTTAGTTATCTCATGAGGCTGATCTTACTTTAACACAAGTAACATGAAGCTGTCTCATTTTTTGGTTATTTTAAAGTTCTAGACAGGGAGGTTGAGTGCACCCAGCTAGAGTTGAAATGACAATTCATGGTGAATGAGTTTTTAGTCATAAACAGCCTATTTGCTGCCTCACCCCATGATGTAGAAACTTACTGGGTTTTCACCACATGCATTTGCTCCCATTTGGAGATGCCCTTTGTGTAGTGCAGGGCTGATTCTCGCTTCTCCAATTCTCACTTTTCTCAAGGAAAATCAGGGTTCTCGGCTTCTTCTTGCAAATGAGAACAAGCTGAGAATTACCCTGACTCTTATAGAGAATCTCGCCCTTCCCCCACACTTGTTAAAAAATAAATAAATCACCTTGTACTCACCTGGCTGCCATTCTCCAGATCTGGGGCTGCTCTGAGACTCCTCACCATCCTCCTTGCTTTTCTGCGGTGGCAGGCAAAGAGATAGCTGCCTCACAGCAAACAATTTTGTTTAAAAAACCCACTGAACATGCACAAAATGGCTGCCAGCACTGTTTTATGCATGTGTAGCCCTTTTCCAAAATGGCACTGACAACATCTCCACCATTTTTGAAAAGGGCAGCCGGTCTACACATGCGTGAATGGCACAGGCACATGCGCAGAATGGGTTCCCTTTTCCAAAATGCTGCCAACACTGCCGATGCCATTTTGGAAAAGGGATGCACATGAGCAGAACGTCCAGGGCAGCCATTTTGTGCGTGCACGGACCGGTTTTTGAATTTTTCTCAAAATTCTCACAGAGTTACCAAGATCTTGTTGAGAGCTCGGTAACGTTTCTCAATTCTCGCAAAAATCTTGAGAGAACTGGGAAAGGTTCTTTATTCAGCCCTAGGGTAGTACTTTTGTTACTCTGGATACACACCAGCACATTCAGCATGATGGCAGGATACGGAGGCATGCGCAGTACTCACCGACCGGACATGACAAATGCAGTAATGATTCCTATTTCTTCTCCCACACCTACTCCTGATTGGGAGAAGAGGACTTGGAGGTGAAAAAGACATGGAGCCAGGAAAGCGATGACGCCAGGACAAAAAAGGACCAGCAAGTCCCAAAATTTGTGGAAGCTGTTGCCAGAGGATTTGATCAAGGCCAATGGCATAGGTGCATTAAAAAAAAAGGATTGGATAATTTCTAGGACGATGGGTCAATTAATGGCTATTAGCCAAGTAGGTCAGGCTATTAACAAAGATATAACCTCTGACTGTTGGAAGGTGGGAGTGAATGCCAGGGAATGGATGGCTTAAGAACATAAGAAGTGCCATATTGGGTCAGACCAATGGACGGTTGAGCCCAGAATCTGTCTCCAACAGTGGTCAATCTCAATTGTTTGAAGTAGCCAACAGGTCACTATGGGTCAATTCATTCCCTGCTGTTCATGTTCACTCCCAGCTCCTGACAGTAAAAGGTGACATTCCCCAAACCTACCTGGCTAACAGCTGCTAATGGACTGATCCTCCAGAAACTTGTCCACCCTTTTCTTAAACCCAGTTATACTACTGGTCTTGGCCATGTCCTCTGGCAACAAATTCACAACTTAATTCTGCATTGAGTGAAAAATATTTTCTTTTATTTGCTTTAAATCTGCTACCTGTTAGTTTCATAGAGTGTCCCCTAGTCAAAGTACTATTTGAGAGGAGAAATAACCCTATTAACATGTTCTGCCCCACTCATGATTTTATAAACTTCTATCCTATCCCCTCTCAGTCGTCTCTTTTCTAAGCTGAAGAGCCCCCAACCTATCCACCCTCTCCTCATAGGGGAGCTGTTCCATACCCTTCTCATTTTTGTTGCCCTTCTTTATACCTTTTCTATTTCAACAATCTCTTTTTTGAGAAGGGGGAACCAGAACTGCACACAATATTCAAGGTGCGCTTTCACCATAGACTTATATAGTGGGCATTATATTTTCATTTTTATTCTGTATCCCTTTACAAATAATTCCTAACATTCTGTTTGCTTTTTTGATGGCCGCTGTACACTGAGCTGAGGATTTATTTATTTATTTATTTAATAGATTTCTACCCCGCCCCTCCTGCAAAGCAGCCCGGGGCGGCTTCCAACAATAAAATACAATAAAAACAGTTTAAAACATTTCATAACAATAATATTAAAATATGAAAACAGGGCTAAATAATATATAATACAAACAAGTCAGGTGGGGGAGCTAAAAACCCCTCA
>QEPC01013153.1:493901-509616 GCA_003113815.1 Sphenodon punctatus | reverse complement strand
GCCACATCCACTCCGCCACGGCTTCCAAACATTGGGATAGCAACGAGATAGCAGAGTCTGGGTCAGTAGAAAAAGAGAGGTACAGCTGAGTATCATCAGCATACTGCTGACATCGCACCCCGAACTCTCTCACAACCTCCCCCAAGGGCTGCATATAGATGTTAAACAACAGCGGAGACAAGATCGAACCCTGCAGAACGCCACACGATAAAGCGCGGGGGCACGATGTCTCCTCCCACAGCACCACCCGCTGGCTCCTACCCAAGAGGAATGAATGGAACCATTCAAGAAAAGTCCCCTCCAAACCCCCCAGGTCACGCAGCCGCCTCAGCAGCAGCCCATGGTCCACAGTATCAAAAGTGGCCAAGAGATCTAGCAGGATAAGAAATGTTATCTTGAACCTGCATCCATCTGCATAGAACCTGCATCCATCTCCCGGTGGAGGTCGTCTACCAAGGCCACCAACGCCGTCTCAGTGCCATAGTCGGGGCGGAACCCAGATTGAAAAGGGTCTAGGAAACCGATGCCGTCCAGATGCACCTGGAGCTGGACTGCCACCGCCCACTCAATAACCTTCCCTAAAAAGGGAAGGTTAGAGACAGGTCGGTAACTGGCGAGCGCATCCACATCCAAAGATGGTTTTTTCAGCAGGGGGCGCACCACAGTCTCCTTGATGCAGGGTGACAGCCTCCCCTGCTGCAAGGACGCATTCACTACCCTCGCCAGCACCGTCCCCAATGTCTCCCTGAAAGCTTTTACTAACCAGGACGGGCACGGATCGAGTTTGCAAAATGTGGCCCTCACAGACCCCAGGACATCGACCGCATCAGCTGGCGTCACTTCCTGAAACTCCCCCCACAAAGCTGGACTGGACGCTCCGTCCCCTCGCGCTCTTCCCCTACTGCCCCTAAATGTATTCTCCACACTGGCCACAATCCCAAGTGGGATCCACGTGGCACAATGCAATCCCTGGGGCGATTCATGCAATTTGCACGCACATGTGTGCATGCAGGCCCCGCACAGTGTGCATGGGGCATGGTATTACCCCCAATGACTCCAAGGTCCTTTTCCTGAGTGATAACTCCTAATTTAGAACCCAGAATTGTGTACATAAACTTTGGATTGTTTTTCCCCATATGCATCACTTTGCACTTGTCCACATTAAATTTAATCTGCCATTTAGATGTCCAGTTGCCAGGTCTCACGAGATCCCCTTGCAATTCTTCACAGTTCACTCATGCTTTAACTATCTTGAATAACTTGATATCGTTTGTAAATTTGATCACCTCACTCCTTACTCCCTCAAATACTTGTTGAGTATTTGTCTGAACTTAAGTGGACAAGAATAGTCACTGTCAGAGACAGGATGCTAGGTTCAATGGACCATTGGTCTGACCCAGTATGACACTTCTTATGTTCTTATGAAGTGTACCGTAAAGTTATTGAAAGTACCAAAAGGTCACTGGAAGCACTGAAAAAGGTTGCAAAAAATCACCACCCACAACCTCGAAAGCAATGGAATCACAAAACATCCCAGACACGAAAATTCTGCCAAACATTCTGCAATGTTCCCAACATGATGGAATTTGCCGTCAATTTGGAAACTACTGCTTTTGAGGCAGCATTACACACAGCATGTTGTTAATAACTATTCTTTTCTCATCAGATGGGTCTGGAAGGAGGGAAAGAACATTCAGATATGATAAGGTCTTGTCAACAGTGGACAGACTGCACATGCAAAGAGCCTGTGGGCCCCTGGTCATCATTGTTGTTGCCTTGCCATCACTGCCACCACACTACTGCCACCATGTCCCCCAGGCGTAGCTAGGTGACCATGGGTGGCCTAATGACTACCTGTAGATACCTGTCCAGGTATGCAGGTCCGTGTCTCAGCTTTAATCTTCCAAGAACATCATTTACAGAATAATGAGCCACAAAATCAAGCAACTGCACCTTAGATTGTCCACAGACTAATGAACATGGGGTGTTCTGTTTTGTGTGTTGTTCTTATGAAAGTGAATGCAAGCAATATGGAAACACTTTGCAACCACTGATCCATATTGCTTATAATAAGTTTAGTTATTTCCAAATGTTCCACCCCTATTTAGTGAGGTACAGTATGGCCTCTATAGTAATGGGGAAAGTCAAACGAATGGCATGGAAGGTTAAAATAACTGAATAACTTTGCAAAAAATAAAAAAAAATAAAAAAAAAGAGGGGAAATGAGGTCATTGTCTCCAAGAATTGCTAGGGAGCAACAGGAATAGTCTAAAGTTTTCCAAAGGGGTGTAATTAGGTGTAATGGGGCAGAATTAAGAAAAAGAAAGTTGACACTGAACAACAGGGAATGAAAAATCCTATTGAAGAAATCATTTCAGACATGTACATAATGGCGGAATTTCAACTGTCCCAATTGTTACATCCTGAACTTTCTGTGTGTCTAAATCACTCGCCCAGATCTTAAATATCGGGTTCTTTGAACTTCTGCATAGAACTTCTCCCAGAACTTTTATGTGTAAAACGTTCTCCTGGTAAACTGCTTTGCTCCAGGCAGCTGTGGTCACTTGGTTTCCATGGCAGCCCCCCACATCTTCAGCTGCGGCTACAGGTTGTCTCAGGGCAGCGCTTGTGTGAAGAATGCATTTGGAACTTACTTGTGGACTTGTAAACCCAAAAGATTGAAAGACCAGCACTTTAAGGTGTGTGTAAAAATCCCCATTGTCTTCTAAAGGAGGGGAGGTCCGGGGCTAAAAGGGCCGCTAGTGAAAGGGATTTCCATAGCCTCAAACCGACCGCAGAGAACGCCCTCCCCATAGTCACCACCTGAGAAACTTGGGGTAACTCGAGGAGGGTGCCCGGGCCATCATGGCTGGCTGCCATTGCAGACCCACCCCCCATGCCAGAGAGGCTGGGAACAATTCCTGCTTGGTTCCATCTGCTCTGGTCCAGCTAGGTCGCAGATGGGCATGGGCTGTAAGCCCACTTTGTTCTGGGCCCACATTTCCGGCCCGGCCACCACCCCAGGCAGGGTTTGTTCCAAGCCCACATCAGGCGGGCCCAGAACAAACATTCAGTCAGGCATCGTGCTGGCCCAGTTGGGCCAAAGTGAGCCAAACCAGGCCAACGTGAGACTCTGGCCTTGCCATATTCGGCAGATAACTGTGCAGTCAAATTAATTGAATCTGAATACATTTAGGGGGGAAAGTATCACCTCAGACAGGCTGGCAATAGCATTGGATTAGTAGTCAGGACTTTGGGATAAAGGATTAGATTATTGAGTTCCTCCGTTATTCTTATGCCCCGTTTAGTTACTGGCGTGTTGCTCGGCAGTTCAGTCAAGTCTGCGGCAGGTTCCCTGAAGGGCTTATTCGAATAAGTAATGCAATTTGGAAAGGTAGGAAATTGCAGAAACTCGTTTAGTTTCAGTCATTGTTACTAGTTTACCATTCCGTATTGATTTTTCTCCTTCCCATTATGCACGGACTGTGTTTTCTAATGGGCTTACAAGCCTCCTGATTAATGGGAGAAAAGAATCATACTTGCTTTATTGCAAGGGTAAATAATGCCTCAGCCACTTCAAACCCACCAGACTTTTCAGAGCGTTAATTTGATGTGGCATTATCACAATGAGCTCACCTGCTTCTATTCAGCCCTACCAGAGGCTGCTTGTGTTTGTTTGTGCTCTTCACCAGAGCCCACTGAATAACCGTAGGAGAGCAAATTCCGAGAAATATTCACTTTTGCTTTCGAAATTAATTTGCTTTAGAAATAATCACGCTCCTTTCCGGTGTGAACAGCAAAGCCATTCGGCTGCCAGCACTCTCAGGAAACAAACTCAGCCTCCCGTGCATGAATCGGCGTAGGAGGAACTAAGGCTGCACCGAATAGTAGAAGTTTTATTCACGAGTATTTCCAAGTTTCCAAAGACTGGCTCCAAGTGTTTGGCCTTGGTACTCAGTAAAATACTCGGTAAAATAAAACCGAGTACTGAGTATTTTCCGAGTACAGAGTGCCCTTATATAGGAACAAGAAAACCCGTATGTTGCTCATTCAAGAATTTTCTGAGTACTGAGTACTGGGCTGATTCCTCAGTTACTCGGTTCTCAGTAAAACCAAGTCAAATACTGAGATACTCGGTAAAAATCGAGTAATTTGAATTTCTAATTCTGAGTTTCAGCACTGGTACAAACAGCATTTTCAGTTGCACATACAGTTGTGCCAAACACTTTCAAATGTGCTACTCAGTCAATCAAGAGACTGTCATAGAGCTGAAACAGGTAGTGAATTTACTACCTGGGGGCCCCTGCCCAGCTGTTCAGTTACTCCTTAAGGTACCCACAGGGTACTGTACACGTACCTGGACAGGTACCCTTAAATAGTAAAGAACCCCCTTCCTATCCTCTGCTTAGCTGGGGTCCAAAGGTATGGACATGGCCAGAGCCAGTCTTAGAATTTGTGGGACCCAAGGCAAAGATAAAATGTGGGCACCTCCATGGTGCCCTAAGTCGTCAAGGTTGTTAACTCACTGGGAGGGAGTGGGTCCCCCACAACCTGCCCTGGTGCAGGCTGCCTAGGTGCATGTACACATGAAAACCTACCTCTTCCCTCAGGTCTTCCCTAGCTACTCACCCCACCGCCACCCCAGACCACTCACCAATCTTGTCCTTTCACTCCCCCTCCCATCCTCCCTTGTAACTAAGCTAAGTTCATGCTCCTGTGACTTCTCAACTTCACGAATGTCTCCTTGTCTCTCCCTATTGTCCCCTCTTCCTTGTCTCCCTTCCCTTGTCTTCCCTAGAGTGTAAGCCCCTTGGGGCAGGGACCTTTCTCTAATTAATGATTCTACAGCACCAGGTAAATTGCTGGTGTAAATATAATACTAATACTAATACTAATACTAATACTAATACTAATACTAATACTAATACTAATAATAATAATAAATGTCTGCACAAGCGTATATGCATCTGGACATCTGTACTGGGTGGCCTAGGCCCTGGAATCCCAAAGCCATCCCAGGGGACCTATGGCCCCTGGTTCGCTGCTGCTTCACCACTGCCACTGTGCCCCTACCCACTGCCCTGGCCCTAGGTATGAGAAACAGCACCCAGGGCATTGTGGTACCTGAACCATATGAGGCATCTCAGGTGCTGCAAATTCAGTAGGCTTACCTGATTTTGCAGAGATACCCATTTCAGCTCTGGCAGGGACCAGGGGCTTAGAAGCCCAAGCCTTCTGCAAATTGACACCTTCACCTCAGGCCAGACCAGGGAACTGCAACTGATATACTAGAGCTCAAAATGGGACTTGAATTCAGATTAACTGGCAGGGGGAAAAGAGTGTGTTAGGTGATTTATGGGCAACTGCTGATTGAACAGTCTCCTGTATATACGTCCTCATCCTGCCACATGTCCTTGTCTTGTCTGGAAAAACAAGCAACTAGTTGGTTGGCCTGATGCAACCAGACTTGTGAACCAATGCTCCTGTTGATCCCAACCTCACCTCACCTACTGACTCAGATCCATCTAAGCTCTGAACTTGAGCTGAATTCAATAGTCATTTCATTTTCTGCAGTTAATATATCTGCCTTCCCAGATAGCTTAGCAGTTATTTGGCCATAAACCCATTACTGCAATTGATAACCAACAAACCAAATAACTAGATAATACTGCAACAGTGAACTGGTTTATTATATTACTGTTGCCATATTACCGCGTTATCGGTGACTGCATAACCAAATAAATTCCTACTCTGAAACAACGTCTGGGAGGAGAAGGAAGGGGAAGATAATAAATAGGAAAGGAATTACAGACAAATGGTAAACTGAAATAAAGTAAATGACAAAAATGGCAATTTGGTAAACACAGCAATACAGTAAATATATATAGCACACTGTAGTATTATGCGGTAACGCTGTAAATCAGTAAAAGGGTGAGATGATAGGGATGTGCACCAGGCCCCCATGTCATTTTTTGTTTTCATTATTCAAAAATGATGTGGTTTTGTTATCGTTATTAATGACAATGTCAGTTTCATTATCGTTATCATTGTCGTTATCGATATTGGGATTGATATCGGTACCGTTTAAACGAAGATTTTATTTTTGGTATTGGTATTGTTATCGGTTCCCATGCAGAAGTAATATCTATCTAAATCTAAGGGAGACAGGGGGAGGGAAAAGGAAAACTATCTATTATTTAATCAATTATCTATATAACTATTCCAATCTAACCTATATGTCTATAATATATAGCTATATCTAATCTATGCTACCTATCTATATATAATATACAGGGGGGACAGGGGCAGGGAAAGGGAGAAGGTAAAATGTAGGGTATAAGGAAGGAAAGGTATTGGTAATACAATGAGGGCTAGGGAGGATTTTTTTGTGTGCAAACACCACAGTTCTGTAAATGCAACATGGCAAGCAGAGCTCTCACAGAATGGAGAGAAAAAGCCTGGCCCTCCCATTATAAAGGGTTGCAGTGCCCTCCCCCAGAGCCCACTGATTGGTTGTGGGAGGCAGCAGGCATTGAACAATCACAAAGTGCCATGAGACTGCTGGGGCCTGCTTGCGCTGCTCATTGGCCAGTGATACATCTATGAGATACTTCTGAGCTACTTGCCCCTCCCAACAAAGGCACAGTTCAAGAGTTCATCCCTGTTTAAGACTCCAAGATGTCTGCTTCCTCCTCCCCTCTCCACATTTTTCCTCCAAAACCCAACTGCCACAGCACTAATAATAACGACAAATATAATGACATTGGCATTTTCATTTTCGTTATCATTTTTATCATTTTCGTTATTCTTTTTGTTATCATTTTCATTATCATTTTCAGTATCGGCATTGGTATTCTCAGTTGTCATTTTTGTTATCGTTATCGTTATCGTTATTCTTGGTTGTCGTTTTCATTACTGCAATAAGGAATAACAATTTTTGTTATCATTATTGTAATAACGAAAATGACATGCACACCCCTATGAGATGGTTAATCTGTCAAACAATAAACAGAAATCACTTGGTATCCAGTCCTTGCCAGAGTGGATCAGATAACTGTTTGGATAACCGTTTTAGCTCTCTAGTATAGGCAAAGGGAAACTGGCCAGGAGTCTTCTCCCAGTCTCTTAAGAAGGCTGTATATCTTCCACCAATACCCACATCATTATATGAAAGTATAAACAAGTCATGGAAGGTATTGAAAAGTAACGGTAATGCACAAAATACCAAAAAGTCTTGAAAAAGTAGCAAAAGTTTATGAAGATGGTGGGAAATGGCAAAAAAATCACCATCCACAATTCCAAAAGCAAGGGAATCATGAAGTGCATCCTGGATTTGAAAATTCTACCAAACATTTGGTAACATTTCCAAGATGATGGGATTTCCCATCGATTCAGGAACAGCTGATTTTGATTCAGCAATTCATGAGATCATGGAATGAGGGGGCTCAGTTGAACCCGGAATCTAGTCTCTAGCAAGAAGCTTGAGCACTGCTAGGGAGTTTTCAGAGTGTGTAGTGGAGGAAGCAGAGTCAACACTTTTCCCCCCACCCATTCTGAAAATTTTCTAGCAGCACTCAGACCACTAACAAAGGGCCCCACCAACAAGGACGTTTTCAGAGTGGGCAGGGGTGGAAGTGTGTGTTTTCACTCACTCTGAAAACTTCCTTTCTGGTGGAGCCTGCCGCTACTCCAGAAGGGAGCCAGGGCAATGCCACCTCCTTTGCTGGTGAGGCCGAGGCTGGTTGGAATCTAACTTAGAGAGACTCCTCCTCACCTTGTCCTTTGTGGGGAGGGGTCGCATAAATGGGGCATGACCCAGGCCCTACTACAACCCTGTCATCGTGATCTCACAAGAGTCCAACGGCGGGGAGATCCACATCGGAAAGGGGATTGGAGTCAGACAAAAGAATTCTCCCACCCTTTACTGACATGCCCCCTGTCCTCTGCCTTGGCACCCTGATAATCTGGAAAAATGAGGGCTCCTCTGGGGGCCCAAAGACTCTGGATTAAAACACAGAATATCGGGATTAACCCAGTCAGGTGTCAACCCTGTGCTCATAACAGTTATCATAGGTGTCCACACATCTGCATCATCGAGCATGCTGGCTCTTTTTTTTTTAGTTCTGCCTACTAACAATTGCCATAAGACATGTCGAAAGGATGGTTACAGGGTGGATGTTGCTTTTCCCTCTCTACTCATCCTCTCAGGTCATTGGCAAGTTCATCAAGTACCATTCAGTTGGTCTACAATCCAGAACTGCAGTACGAAACATGTCTTTGGGGCATATCATCCCAGCTCTGTGCTTCGCTGTGTACCCCAGGAGAAACCAAAAATTGCGGTGTCGGTTTCAGGTGAGTAGTTAATGAGCAGTAACTACTTGTGTAGACAAGGGGTGATTTCAGACGTGATGGGCGGCCTCTTTCACCACGGGCCGTGGGGTGGTTCGGACCACAGCCGGGGTGAAGGGGCGCACCAACAGATGTGTGGCCCATTGCCCCCGGCCGTGGGGACCACCAAACCACAGCCAGTGGTGAAAACGGTTGCCCGTCACATCTAAAGCGGCACACACTCCCGGAGGGTGCGGAGGGCGCAGTGTGCTGCCACACGACCCTGACCCTGCGTTCGCCGGCGACCCTCCCCCTCCCGATGGGCAGCGGCCAATCCAGCCGCTGCCGCAACCATGGTGTGGGTGAATTCCATTGACCATGGTGAACGGTAAGTAAACAGAAGTTACTTTCCGTTCACCACGGCCGTGGTGGCCTTTCACCACACTTCTCGACCTCCTCGTGTCCGGAGGTCCAGAAGCATGGTGAATGCAAACAAGGGCCGCGTTTGACCGTGGTGAACACATGGTGGCAAGCAAACAGACATTCACCACAGTCAAACACGGCCCGTGTTTGACTGTGGTTCAGGCGGGGTGAATTTCAGACTCATAACACTTGAAATCACCCAAGGTCTTAAAATGTAGATCAGAGGTGAGGAACCACAGACCTAGAGGCCCAAAATGGCTCATGGCTAGTTGTATTGGTCCCTTTGCAGTTTCTGGATCTGGCCCCCCTGGATCTAATTAATACCCCCAAGCATGGAAAGACTGAGCTCAGGGAAAGGTGGAAAAGATGAGGGGTGCACCCATGAGGAATTCATGGCACAGATCCATGATCGGCACCTGCATTCCCACCCCTAATTTCTATGCAGGTCTTGGAGCTTGTACAACTACACCCTAAAAAGATGCGCACTCTGCAGGGGAAGAGGAACATGAAAGTAAAGCAAACAAGAAAGAGGTTGGGGAACTGACCAGTTTCATTTGCTTGCTCAAACAGCAAAAAAGAAACAAAGGCTGCTTCCCCATGTCGCTCTTTGACACCGCGGGATCATGCACTATTCGAATGTAGCGCAGCTACATGGGAAAGGAGGAAGTGCGACTCTCCCGCCGGCAAGCTCGTGTATTGGAAAGGGTAGGATTTCAATACCCTGTTCGTTGCGCGAACTTGCCAGCGAGAGAGCCGCACGTCTTCTTCCTTTCCTACGAGACAGGAGCTGTGCTGCATTTGAATAGCGCATGTTCCCGTGGCCCCAAAGGCTGCTCGTGGGAAGGGAGCTTGTGTGGGAAAGCAGCCAAAGTGTTTAACCAACAAAAGGGTTGTATTTAGATTTTTAAACTTTTCTCATTTTCAATAAGACCAAGCTTTCCTGCGGACATGAAGTTTAAGTACTTAAAATTTAGGGCTGGAATGAGACTCCCTTTTTGATCTCACGAGGAATCTTGTGAGATTTCGTGCTGGGGACCGAGATCTGCCCCAGTACAAAATCTTGCAAGCTATCTCATTTTAAAAAAAAACAAAAAAACCTGTGCATGTGCAAAATAGCTACGGGGCCCCTTCTGCACGTGGGCGGCCCTTTCCCAAAATGGTGCCAACAGCATCACCTCCATTGTGGAAAAGGGCAGCCGGTCTACAAATGCATAAAACGACCACTGCACATGTGCAGAATGGCTGCCCTTTTCAAAAATGGCGGTGACACTTCCAGCACCATTTTGAAACAGGGCTGCGCATAAACAGAAGAGCCCCAGCAGTCATTTCCGGATGCAAAGTCCATTTTTGGTTTGGTTTTTCCTCGTGTTTCTCGACAAGGATGCAGTTGAGACACTGCTGGGTTTTGGTTTGTTCTCATTTGTCAGAACGAGCCAAGAACGGTAATTCTCATCGAGACCCATGAGACTTGCGAGAGCGCATTTCACCCCTACTTTAAATACTGTCGGGATCAAATCCTTTTGAAAGGCAAATCGGGTCTCGGGCATTGTAAAACTGTGCTGCCAAAGGGAAGTTTTAGATTTCAGTGTTTGAATTATCATCTCCATCCCAAAAAGAAATTTCTCTCTCTGATTATACATGCTGCTTTATTTCTTCTCAGACCCAGCTCTGGTTTTTCAATTATCTCCCTCACGTGATGTGACTTTCTTTTGCCCACCCCGCAACTCCTTCCCCCCCAAAAGGAAAGAGAAATAAAAAGGAGGCTTTATTTCCAAAACCCATTTCACAGCTTCTTTGTTTTATACAGTCTCCCCTCCCCATCCCAAATACCTTGAATAGCCCTTTCTGTAGCCCAATTTTTTTATCTTTTTAAAAAAACCTACATCTGCTCCTCTGAAGCTATCCAAATCTAATTAACTACAGAAGCCGAAGTTATATTAAGCTTCTCACTTTCTTGGTTTTCGCATCGCCATTCATACCTTCATTCAATGTGGTCACAAAAAAAGGAATTTCTAATAATTGTATCTATAGTCTCGGGGGTGGGGGGGGAAGAAAGCCACTAATAAGTGGGGCCCTGTGAAAGCAGGGAGATCAGAACCTTGCTTGAACTTGGCCGTCTGGCTTCTGCAAACTTTGCAGACAATGAGGCCGGGGGAGCAGAAAAGCTTAGCCTTATGTCTAAGAAAGCTGGTGAGAATTTCCCCAGCTTCTGAATAGAGATCTTAGTTTCAGTTCTAAATTGCACCAGCGCAGACTCATTGAAATGCCTTCTCACAGGGAAGACAGGGAGAGAGAGACAGAAGAAGAAGAAGAAAAAAACACAAGGAAAGTTTGTTGAATATCAATGAGGCTGCATGTGGTTGAAGAAGCAAGATAGAAGTTCTTCGGAGATTTATTTCTGAATGATGTACACTACCACAAAGACCATAAAATGTGTCCTTGGTAAGTAGATCTAGCAAGGAGTAAATCTTAATTTTTGAAGAACTAAGATAGTGTAACCTACCTACATGGGAAACAAAAATACTTTCTAGTCTTCAGAGAGTATTATTTTAAAATATATTCAGCAAATTCGAACCAGGAGCAATGATATAACCTGGTCGCATACCACATTAGGAACGTTTGATACAGGCAAGAAAGCAGCGAAAGGAATTTTTTGCCTCAACAAGGGACAAAAGATAGCCAAGGGAGTCCAAGGGCTTGAGTCCTGTTCTACACTATGTCTTCCAAACCCTTCATGTTATTAGACATTACGCTGGCTACTTGCAATTGAGACTGTCTCCTTCTTCCCTTTCTCATTCAGCACAAACACTTCATGACCTTGCTCCTCCCTGTCTTTCTCCACTTCTTTCCCATTACGTTCCTACCCAGGAGCTTCTCTCCTCTGCTACGCCCCTCACCTGCCCCCGAGACTCCTGTTCCATCTTCACCACTGTAAGAATGCACAGAATTTGGTATTAGCTAAATATTCATTTCAGCCATACTGTAAAGACAGTGCCTTAGATTGGCATGCTGACCCGAAAAGAAGATGAGGCTAGAGCTGAAATGGATACGTAATTTGGTACCCCCAGGTCATACCTGCTTTTTTTTAGTACTGTGTTGGATATTTGACAGGCTACCCAGTTACTGACTGGGTACCTGGATACATGAACAATTGGTAATATTCAATACTGATTGGATCTCTATTCTGCACTGGTCAGACCTCATCTGGAGTACTGTGTCCAATTCAATTTATTTTATTAGCACTGGCTCTCGCCATGGCACACATATAACTCTCCTGCTGTTTCGGCATATATGTAAGACCTGGCTGTTCCGTCAGGCTTTTGGCGGGGCGTAGGGGTGGGGTAGGGGTGAGGATAGGGATGGGGGTTTGCCCCATGTAGTGTATTTTAAATTGTTTTAAAATTTTATTATTGTTTTAAATGAAATGCTGTTCGCCACCCCGGGCTGCCCTGTGGGCAGGAGGGGCGGGATATAAATTTAAAAATAAATAAATAAATAAATAAATAAAAAATAACAAACAAACATGACCAAACAAGGACAACATAACCATAAACATTAACATAGACATAAACAAAATGTGGAGAGTACTGTGTCCACTTCTGGGCATCGCATTTTCAGAATGACATTGACAAATTGGAACGGGTTCAGAGGACAGCGACAAAGATGGTCAGGGGTCTGGAAATCAAATCCTATGAGGGAAGATTGAAGGAGATGGGCCTCGAAAAGAGAATACTAAGAGGAGACATGATAGCTGTCTTCAAGTATCTGAAGGGCTGTCCCATAGATGGAGCAGGCTTGTTCTCTGTTGCTCACGAGGGAGAGACTAGAACCAGTGGGCTCAAATTATGAGAAAGCAGATTTTGGCTAAACTTCCTAATGGTAAGAGCTGTTCGACAGACTGCCTAGGGTGGTGATGGGCTCTTCTTCATTCAAGCTTTTCAAACACAAATTGGACAGTCGTCTGTCAGGGATGCTGTAACTGTGGATTTCCTGCACTGAGCTGGACTAGATGACCTCTGATGTGTTTTCAACTTTAAAATTCTATGGTTCTATGATTCTATGATATACTGATTTTCCGGTTACCAATCAGTAAATCATTACCGTCACTGGATATTGACTCGCCCACTAGCTACTGACCTGTCTCTAACTTTCCCTTTTTAGGGAAGGTTATTGAGCGGGTGGTGGCCCAGCAGTTCCAGGGCCATTTGAATAGTATCGGCTTTCTGGACCCTTTTCAATCAGGTTTTCATACAGGAAATGGCACCAAGACTGCATTGGTGGCCTTGGTAGATGACCTCCTCCAAGAGATGGATTTAGGACATTCAACACTTCTTGTCCTATTGGATCTCTCGGCAGTGCTTGATACGGTGGACCCTGGGTTGCTTTTGAGACGATTGAGGGCCCTGGGTGACGTGGACGGGACTGTTTTAGGATGGTTCCAGTCGTTCCTCTCGGGGAGAAGCCAGCAAGTGGTGCTGGGAAAACAAACATCTAAACCCAGGGTTCTCTCTTGTGGTGTGCTGCAAGGTTAGATTCTATCTCCATTGTTATTTAACATCTATATGCAACTGTTGGGTGAGGTTGTTAGACAGTTTGGCGTGCGTTGTCACCAGTATGCTGATGACACCCAGCCTTACCTCTCCTTTTCAATGAACCCAGGTCCTGCAGTCTCAGTGCTTTCCCAGTGCTTGTTAGCAGTGAGCAACTGGATGAGGCTGAGCAGACTGAAGCTGAACCCCGGTAAGACGGAGCCAGGGACTCGAGTTGACTGCGTTGCTGCAATTTGCAGTGATTTTCGCAGAATCAGCCAATCCTCACAGAATCAGCCAATCCTCGCAGAATCCTCGCAGAATCAGTCAATCCTGACCATGACCCGAGGGTAAATAGGCCCGTGGGAGATGAATTGTGGGTGGGGTCTGAAGGCCCCATGTTTGCGTGAGGGAGGTGCTGAAATTCCAGAGGCATTGAGTTGTGTTTGATTAGCAAAGTTGTGATTCTATGTCAAACCTATTGCAAAGTTGCTTCCCAGCATGCACAGTTATGCAAATCAAGTTAATTATGCAACTATTAATGCTCACGGTGAATTTGCAGAATTTGGCTTCACTGGTTGCAGAATTTAAGATTTTTTGGTGCAGTCAACTCGGGTCCCTGGACGGAGGTGATGTTGGTGGATAGGGCGGCTGAGGTGATGGCCCTCTGCTGGCCCCACAGGTGCAGAGTTTGGGGGTCCTCTTGGACCCTGGCCTTTCCTGGATTGTCAGGTGGAAGTGGTGGCAAAGGGAACCTTTTGCCAATTGTATCTTGTGTGTAGGCTCCAGCCATAAGTATCAAACTCCGACCTGGCCACCCTCATCCATGCATTCATCACCTCAAGGTTAGATTACTGCAACGTGCTCTATGTGGGGCTGCCCTTAGTTATGACTCAGAAGCTGCAGCTGGTGCAGAATGCGGCGGCCCATCTCCTGACAGGGACGGGTCATAGGGAACACATTACACCAGTGCTCCTGTCTCTGCATTGGCTGCCTATAGCGTTCCGGCCCAGGTCCAATTCAGGGTGCTGATTTTGACCGTTAAAGCCCTACATGGTCTCGGCCCCTCCTACCTGAAAGACCGCCTCACCCCCCTGGGCCCTGGAGCAACCTCTGCGATCTGCCAGGGGTGCCTTCTTAGGGGTTCTCCAGGTGAAACGGGGGGCCACGGTGGAGAGGGCATTCTCGGTGATTGCACCATGGCTGTGGAAATCCCTCCCAGGGAAAGTTCACCTGGCTCACAGTCTGTTGGCCTTTCATTGGGCCTGTAAGAGCTGACTGTTTGTCCGGACCTTGGGGGGAGTAAGGGTGGTGGTGGCGGCGTTGTTTTGCCAGTGCTTTTTTACCTCTTTTACTGTTTGTTTTTATAGTGTTTTGTAACCCCTGCTGTAGTGTGTGCATTTTTAAACTGTTTTAAATGTTTTGTGAGCCACCGTGAGTTGCTGCAAGACTGGAGGGAGCAGGATATCAATTGTAAAATAAATAAATCAATAAATCAATAAATCAGGACGGACAACCAACAAATTGAAAGTTGATATTCCAGAACCAGAGTCAATACTTCAGGACTGGAAGTCGATATTCTGAGACAACAGGTACTCAGATTGGTCACCAAGAAGGTACCAGTTACTGCCTGAATGTTGTAGGATGATTCAAGTACCAGAAATTCAATGGATATATCCGTTTTTTCAGGTACTCGTTTCTAGGTATGTGTGAACAGAACCAGGTTCAGATGTTTGGCCGTTCGGTGGTTTGGGTCAATCTTTGAGTTCAGATTTATATTTGGTTCAGTCGGGCTCGATTTGGTCTTTGGTTTGGTGCAATTGGAAACTGAAAATGACATTTGGTTTTTGAAATAAAGGGGAAAAACTGAAAAACATATTTCCCACTATAACATTTTTGTTTCTTATTTGATTTTGATGGAGTTTGGGGAGATTGTACCCCCTATGGAGGGAACTATGTGCACCATATTTCGAAATGATTAGATAAAAGAAACCAATTTCAGAAGCAATTGAATGTTGTGATTTTAAGAAAAGCTCCACATACATTCATGGCTACAAATTCTATATCTTGCATCCAATGTTCATGAAACTTGTGCCTATTATGTCCCTCCATATGCTTACTACTTCTGCCAATTTTTAGAAATAGTGGCTAAAGGGTCCCAAGGTATAAGACAATAATCTGAAAATACATTTCCAGCTGTAACATTTTGATATTCAATTCTGTTTACAGGATATTTGGCAAGAATGTATCAAATACCTTTCCTGCCATTTCAGAAAATGAACAGGAGATTTTGATAAAGAGACCCAATTATATAATCAATTGATGTTGTCCCCGTGAAAATCATTATTCAGATGAATATCAGCATATTCAGTGCCAGTCAGAGGCAGGCACCCTGCATGGCAGGGGGAGAGAGACTGTAGGAGGAAGGATGTGGA
>QEPC01013153.1:461043-488802 GCA_003113815.1 Sphenodon punctatus | reverse complement strand
TTCGGTGTTCGGTGTTCGGTCCGTTCGGTGCGTTCGTGTTCGTGTTCGTGTTCGGTTGTCCGAACAGGCCGAGTTCGGGCCGAACACCGAACTACCGAACCGCGTTCGCCCATCCCTAGAAACCAATGGAAATTCAATTCCGAACTCACCAAATGCATACGAACTGAACGTTTGAATTTGAGTTCGGTTCACACATTCAGTTCGGTCAACTGAACTATTCAAGTTCGGTCCAAATTCCAAACTTCCGAACCACGTTTGCCCATCCCTACTCGTTTCTGCTCAAGATGAGGCTTGTCGAGAGAAGTTTGAGTTTTCGTGGCTGAGAACCCCATCATCACCTCCCATCAGCTAATAGTTGGCAAAGGTTTGAAGGATGACATTTGAAACCCATTTCTGGAAAAATCTCATTGATGGTACTTGCAATTTATATTTTACTTCCCTAACTATTATGCAGATTTGTAACAGACAATTTTCCTGTAATTTTGAGTGCCCCCCAGAACTTCTAGAGCAGAAACAAATATGGAATTTCATATTCGCTAATATTATTCCATTTGCATATACAGAGCTGGGTATTCACCAAATAGCTGGTGGCCAAAGCAGATATTCTCAGATTTGTTTTGCCTACTAGCTTAATCTCAGATATATCAGATCAGCAGCACTCACTTTGCTATAAAGGCCTTTCCTTACTACCCATCAGGAGCTTGAAATCAAATTCACTGAAAATCTCAGCCAAGTGTGTGGCAGAGGTCAAAAAGGCCAACAGAATGTTAGGAATTATTTGGAAATGGGTAGAGAACAAAACTGAAAATACCATAATGCCCCTATCTATGGCGGAAGCATACCTTCAATAAAGTGTGCAGTTATGGTCACCCTCTCTCAAGATTTTGGACCCCAAGTATCTGAAAGATTGCCTCTTCCCTCATGTCCCATCAAAGCCTCCAAGGTCAGCTTTGAGCAATTTCTTGCAGGTACCATCCACCCATGACGTTTCTACAACAAGGACACACAGAGAGGCATTCTCAGTGGCTGTCCCCACAATGATGGAACTCCCCTCCCCTTGAAGATTCATCTAAGCCCAAGCCTGCTCATCTTCCAGAAGTGATGCAAGACTTTTCTCTTTGGTCAGGCATTTGGCAAGCAGGGATAGGGTTGGGTGGGGATTAGGGAAAGAGTTGGAGAATGTTAAGGGTGTTTTAAAAGATGGTTTTATATATTTTTAAAGATGTTTTTACATGTTGCAAGTCAAATGGGAAAGGTGAGGTATAATAAGATATAATAGAACTGGAAAAGTTACAAAGAAGAGCAACAAAAATGATCAAAATAATGGAATGGCTAATGTACCAGAAAAGCTTGATAAGTAAACGCACTTTAGCTTGCAGAGAAGAAACAACTGAGAGGGGATATTACAGAAGTTTATAAAATCATGAGCGACACAGAATGTGTTTATTTATTTATTTATTTATTTAATATATTTATATCCCGCCCCTCCTGCAAGCAGCTCGGGAA
Source organism: Sphenodon punctatus (assembly GCA_003113815.1). Classification (NCBI taxonomy): domain Eukaryota; kingdom Metazoa; phylum Chordata; class Lepidosauria; order Sphenodontia; family Sphenodontidae; genus Sphenodon; species Sphenodon punctatus. The sequence continues at coordinate 487,296 of QEPC01013153.1, read as the reverse complement.
TGTTAATAGGAAATGGTTGTTTACCCTCTCAAATAGTACTAGAACAAGGGGACACTCTATGAAATCAGTTGGCAGCAAATTTAAAACAACTAAAAGGAAGTATTTTTTCATGGAGCGCACAATTAACGTTTGGAGTTTGTTGCCAGACGATGTGGTCAAGGCCAATATCACAGCTGGTAGAGATGGGACGTTTGGTATTGCCGAGAATTGAAAGTACCTGATAATGGCTATATTGGATTAATTATTATTATTATTATTATAAACATTTATATAGCGCCAGTCATGTGACCTGGTGCTGTACAGAACATAGAATTAGACATGGTCCCTGCCTGTGGCTTACAATCTAAAGGACAAAAAAAAGGGAGGGGGGAGACAAGGAGAGGGGACAGTGGGAGAGACAGGGGAAAAGACAAACAAACATTCAAGCAGATGCGAAGTCTCAGTGCGTGTGCTTGGCTTGCTTTACAGAGAGGTTGGTGGAAGCAGTCAGCAGAGGAGGGCCGGCAGTAAGAGTAAGGGGAAAGACTAACAGGCATTGGGAAAGGCAGCAAGGAAAAGGTGGGTTTTGAGGAGGGATTTGAAGGAGCGGAGGGAGGGGGCAAGGCGGATGTGGGCAGGGAGGGAGTTCCAGGCATGAGGGGCAGCGAGGGAGAAGGGTCGAAGGCGGTTAGGCGAGCAAGAGAAACGAGGGAGAGTGAGGGAGGGGACAGAGGAAGAGCGGAGAGCACGTGCAGGAGTGCGTAGGGAAATTAGGTCCGAGACGTAAGGGGGAGCCTGGTCGTGGAGCGATTTGAACGTGAAAACCAGGAGTTTGAACAGGATACGTTCAGGAAGGGGGAGCCAGTGAAGGGAGAGGAGGAGAGGCTGCACATGGTCGAAGCGACGGGCAGAGTGAATGACCTTGGCAGCGGAGTTTTGGATTGCGATAAGGGGGGACAGGTGAGAGCGAGGGAGGCCAGCAAGTAGGAGGTTGCAGTAGTCGAGGCGAGAGATAACCATGGCATGAACAAGGATTTTGGCCGAGGAGATAGAGAGAAAGGGGCGAATGCGGGCAATGTTGTGGAGAGCAAATCGGCAGGATTTGGCCACAGACTCAATGTAAGGTTTAAAAGAGAGGTGCGTGTCAAAGATGAAGCCCAAGCTACGGGCTTGGAGAACAGGATGGATGGTGATCCATATTGGATTAATCCAATATCTGGGTTCTTTCTCGGTATCGGTGGTATCGGATCATTTGCATTGGTTTTTTTTTTTTATTTTTAACATTGCCGTTTTCCCCATTGAAGTCAGTGGGGGAAACGGCAATGTTAAAAATCCAATACCGAGAGAACTGAGAACCTATAGGAAAACCAGTAGACAGAGATCCGATACCAATGAAAACTGAGAACTGAAATTTTGCCAAAGTCCCACCCCTAACAGCTGGGTAAAAACCAGTATAGTATAGGGGATAGATCCAGGGCACAGGGTTGATAATCTGATCCCTCCTCTTCCTGAGAACCAACTTCCATGTGGCCCTCCCAACTTGTACTGATTTTCAAAGTGGCACCTGGGAGGGAAAAGGTTTCCCACCTCAGGATTATATCCATGGTCAAGATCCAGGAACTGGAAAAGAACCACATTTTTTAAAAAAAGAAAAAAAAAAAGACCAGCTGTGGACTGGATTTGGCCCGCATTTCTGGAAGTTTTCCATTGTTATTTTAAACTGCTAAATATATCAAAAACAAAATGGATGAGTAATGAATATTGCCCTAAAGGCTCTGTCATTGTTAGCGAAGAGGAAATTGAAGAGGCTGATAGCTATATTTATCTTGGACAACTAATAAATAAAACTAACAGATTGGAGGACGAACGTAGCAAAAGGAGAAAGGCCATATGGTCAGCGTTGCTGGACAATGAATTACCTAGGGAGACTAGAAGAGAACTTTTTCATTCTAGTGTTATGCTTGCTGTGATTGATGGAGCGGAATGTTGGTCTACGACTACCACCACAAGCTGAAAAAGAAATGCTAGGTGTTACGCAAAGAGCAATGGTGAGACGAATACGTAAAATTTCACTTCGTGATCATATTCCTAACTAGGGCTGAAACTTGAGCTTGATTTTCTCTTGATTCCTGCTGGGAGTCACAGTTCTCGACTCATTTTTAGTGAGAATCGATAAAACTCCCTGATTCTTGACACTTTCTCAGTCAAGAATTTTTTTTTACTTGCTGCGATTTACCATGTCCTGTTTATCATGATTTACCATGTACCGTAGACCGATTTACTGTGTACTGCTTACTGTGTACCCCGTTTCTCCCAGTAATGCACATGGGCAAAATGGCTGTCTTTTTCCAAAATGGAATTGACACTGCCGGTGCCATATTGGAAGAGCACTGTGCATGCACAGAACAGCTGTGTCAGTCATTTTGTGCATGTGCATTACCAAGAGGAAGAGGGTGCACAGTAAGCAGCCTACCGTCAATCGGTATACAGTAAATCCCAGTAAATGGTACATGGTAAATTTGGATGAGGTTCTCACCAAGTTCTCGAACCATTACCTAGAATGTGCCAAGATCTCAGCAACAATTCTTGCTTCTCATGAGATTTTCTTGAGAAGCAAATTGATCCTTGATTCTTGTTTTAGCCCTATTCCGAAGAGAGAAATTCAAAAATACACAGGTGTAACTGATGTTATCCAAGCTATTTGCGACACTAAGCGATGATGGTCTGGACAGGTAGCCCATCAGCAGGATAACAGGTGGTCCTCTCGTCTTACAGACTGGATCTCCACAGACCAAAAGCGTCCTCTTGGTAGGCCAAAGTATCATTGGGCTGCTCTAATGCCAAAACTCTTCAGTCAACAACGGAAGGGACATACACAGAATAGGGAAGATTGGTGTAATGTCAGCTTGCATTCATGGTGGGATTCTTCTAGAGACGTAAAGTCACCGTGAGCCTTCAGGAAAGGACTGGGTAAAAATGCTAATAAATAAATAAAATAAAATAAATAAATGGACAAAAACAAGGCAGATATAGGTGATTTTAACCTGTGGCTCAAACAAAAGTAAATACATCCATTTAGGAGCTTGTCCACTATCACCCCCTCCCCCTAAAAAAATTAAATTCCAGCATAGGTCCTCCCTTCATTTTTTGGGATCCATTTTTAACTCATCTGTTCACGGATTTCAGTTATGTAGCTAAATACGTTTACAACAGATACAAATTTCATTATGGGACGGTAATTGCATTTGTTTTGCTCTGCTTTGATGTTAAATGTAAAGTGCCCCAAGGCTATTCATCTAGCGTATTATACAAATATCGGTTATGGTTCCAGTTAAGCAATGTCACTTAGACTCATCTGGACTGACTGTGCATACCAGGAGGCTTAAGGAGTTCTTAAGTGGCAAAAGTTATTCTCAGTTATACTCTAGGCCCTATTCGAGAGGTAATTACGTCAACGGTGGCCATCAGGTTTTAGCATTCTAAAACCTCTTGAGGCAACCTTATTGGCAGGGGAGGTTAAACTTACTAGGGTCACTTACCTTGTTTGCTTACCTTTACGGAATAAATAAAATATTCCTTCCAAAGTAAATCCAACAACAATGTTGCAAATTCTTCCCAGAATAACTTATGCTCTTCTTCAATGGTCTCTACATAGGGTGTTAAGATATGTGCAGCGACGGCTGCACGCCTGGGGGTAAGATGGCTGCCCCAATACCTCTGGATGGGTCAGATCAGGGGAAAGAACCAAATGCTGCCCCAGGCTGCCCCAGCCGGGAAGTGTAGAGGGAATGACACACGACTGGCTGGCTCTGTCCCCACTCTGCCACCTCCCACGCTATGATGGGCAGTTCTGGCTACCAATAACAGACAGCCATGGCTGGCTGCTGGCAAACCCCCACACTGGGCAGGGTAGGTGCTAAAACAGACGATTCCACCCGGTTCACCCCACTCTGGCCTGCCTGGATCGCCCATGGGGCCAGAACATGGGCCTAGTTTGTTCTGGGCCCACGTTTCCAGACCGGCCGCGAACACATGTGTAAAATGGCCACCATAGGGCTGCGCATGCGTAGAATGGTCAAAGCAGCCATTTTCCACATGCACAGAGTGGTTGGGGGGGTTGAGAATCTCGTGAGATTCTCTAAAACCCTCAGAAATGTTCTGTGCATGCGCAGAATGCACAGAATTTTGTGCATTTGAAGAGCATTTCTGGTGATTTTAGAGAATCTCATGAGATTCTCAAAAAAAATACAAAAAACCGCTCTGTGCATGTGAAAAATGACTGCTTTGACCACTCTGCGCATGTGCGTGGCCTTTTGCACGTATGCATAAGGTTTTGGGGAGCCATTTGAGGTCCTTGAGAATCCTATCGAGAAAGGCAGCAAGAATGCCAATTCTTGCGAGATTCTCGACCCTTAGAATCTCAACAAGAAGACTGTTCTCATCATGATTCTCGGCCAGGACAAGAACTCATTTCAGCCCTACCAGTAAGGAGGAAGTTACAGTAGTCAAGATGGGTGACAACAAGAGCATGGACAATATATTTATTTATTTGAAAAGCCTATTACCCCACCCCTCCTACCAAAGGGGGTGCCTGAGGCTGGATTGGATCCTACCCACCTGTGGTTGCCTTCTTTACCTCCCCTAAGTAACACCCTTATAAGAAGGCCCTGCCCTGAAGGTGGCAGCCTTCGGGCAGTGGCCGAAGGGTGCCACCAAAGGGCAAAGGCCCATTGGTGAGCCATTCACGGGCCATTGTGGTGGTGGTGGGAGGAGAGGGGGTGGGGCCTGGAAACTCCATGAACGTCCAGGACTGGGGGTGATTAGCAGCTCGCTGACTGCCAGCACAGTAGGCACAGTGAAGTAGGCACATGCAGGTCAGGCCCTTTGTGGGGCTGGGGGGTGGGGGTGGGACTCTGTTGGTGGGGTAGCCATCTTAACTACGGGAAGGTTTGTCAGGGGAGGTTATTTTGGGGAAGGGGGGTTATTGATTTTTCTGGGGAAATTATTGGGAAGATCTCCTGCCCTGGTGTGAGAGGGGGCTGGAGTGGGATTGGGTTAGGGAGGATGGACCTTTCCCTCAGTGTGAGGGGGGTAAAGGTTCTGCAGGGGGATGTAAATCCCACTTAGTGAGAGGAAGTAGGATGGTGGGTTCAGGGGGGTCCAGCTAGGCAGAGAAGATGGGAGGGAGGGATCAGGATGGGGGAGGGATGCAGCCATAAAGGTTGAGATGGGGCGGGGAAAATATGGTCCCTTCGGGCAGGGTATGAGACCTGTGAGGGGGGGCAGGTACTTGGTGCCTGTCCCTCTCCCTTTCCCCTAAGCAGGTGATGAGTTGGTTCAAGACCAAAGGACCCCTGTCCTGTGTCTGATGCTGCTGAATGCAAGGTCGGTGGTTAAAAAATCTTCCACAGTTTGGGAGTTAGTCCTGGACTGTGTTGCCGACCTCGTGTGCATTACGGAATTCCTCGTTGGTGGAGGCTATTGACCGGATGGCTCTGAGGCGTCTGCTCCCCTGGCAGTGGCTCCTCAGGCCTCTGTGGTTTATGGAGGACCTGAGGCTGTTGAAGTATGAGGGGCAGCAGTTGGAGCAATGGTGACACCGTTCGCATGCTGAAGCTGACAGATTGCAACATAGAGTTAGTTTATGTGCCTATGCCATTGCTGTAAGGGCAGCAAAAAAGGAGGTTTTTGCTGCCCTTATAGCCTCTGCCAAATCTTGTCCAGCTGAGCTTTTCCAGGTGGTGAGGGGGTTGGTCGGTCCTCCCTCTCTCCACCTGGAATTGGAGTCATCTAGTGCCCACTGTGACAAGTTTGTTGATAATTTTGCAGAGAAAATTACCCAGATTCACCACAACATCGATGCCACACTTATTGCAATGGGTGAACAAGAGGTTGTGGAAGCCCTGCCTGGTCCAGTTGCATGAGATTGATTACAGTCAGTGTCGTCCGCTGAGGCGGAGAATGTTCTTGGGACTATTAGAGCCACTTTTTGTGAACTTGCCTGTCCTAGCTGGTTAAGGCCAGTTGGGAGATGGTGGCACCACTGCTGGGATGGGTGATAAGTGCCTCCCTTTGGGAGTGCAGAGTGTCGAGCTGCCTCAAAGGGGCAGTGGTGTGGCCTCTGCTCAAAAAACCATCACTTGACATTGGTTCCCTCATCAGTTCGGCCGGTCTCGAACCTTCCCATTTTAGGGAAGGTTATTGAGTGGGTAGTGGCTAAGCAGTTGCAGGGCCATCTGGACCACACCAGTTATCTGGACCCTGTGCAGTCCGGCTTTCGTCTGGACTATGGAACGGAGACTGCACTTGTGGCCTTGGTCAACGACTTTCGCCGTGAATTGAATAAGGGCTGTTCGACCCTGCTAATTCTGTTAGATATGTCGGTGGCTTTTGATACCATTGACCATGAGATGTAGGTGACTCACCTGCAGGACCGAGCTGGGGTGGGTGGGATCATTCTTGAATGGTTCCACTCCTTCCTGGCTAGAAGAACTCAGCGTGTGGTGCTCAGGAACTTTCTTTGTCCCCTCAAAATCTCATGTGTGGAGTCCCACAAGGCTCCGTTGTGTCCCCTCTCCTGTTCAACGTGTATATGCAGCCACTTGGTGAGGTCGTGAGATGGTATGGGGTGCGATGTACATTGGGTAAGCACCAGGCCCAGCAGTCTTGGTGCTTACCCAATGTCTGGTGGTTGTGGGGGACTGGATGAGGGTGTGCTGACTGAGGTTGAATCCCGACAAGGCAGAGGTGAATGGTCGTAGGTAAGGCGGTGTATGTGGTGGCTCTTGTCATTGATGGGATTCACCCTCCCCTGGCTTTCCAGATTTGCATTCTGGGCATGCTCCTTGATCTGCACCTGCGTCTGGACCTCCAGGTGGAGGCTGTGGCAAGGAGTGCATTCCCCAATTACATCTGGTGCGACCGCTTCGGCCATACGTTTCAGATAGTGACCTGACTACTATCAGCCATGCTTTCATTACCTCAAGATTGGACTATTGCAACGCGCTCTACATGGGGCTACCCATGGTGATGGTCTGGAGACTTCAGCTAGTGCAGAATGGGGCAGCCCGTCTCCTTGTGGGCTCGGGTCACCATGAGCACATTACACTGGTGCTCCAGGCTCTGCACTGAATGCTGATAGTCTTCTAGGCCCGACTCAAGGTGTTGGTTTTGAGCTATAAAGGCTTATATGGCCTTGCCCCGACTTACCTGTGAGATCGCCTCACTCACCATCCCCTGGAGCAGCTTCTGCGGTCTGCCAGGAGCGCCCATCTCGAGCTCCCCCGTGTGGCCTGAGGGGGTACTATGGAGAGGACATTCTTGGTGGCCACACCTAGGCTGTGGAACCCCCTCCCATCCAAGGCCTGGTTGGCGCCGGATCTCCCTTCCTTCTGCTGTATATGTAAGACCAGTGTTACCATGTGACCCTTTATCCATGCGTGAACTCAGGGGTCCCAGAGTGGGAAGGTCCCAGTGCCCAGGCATGAACTCAAAATTTAGGGAATTGGCCTTTTTCAGTTGCCTAGGGTCTCCGCTTGGTAGGGATTCAGTCTGAGGTCATGGTGCACTACAATTCATTGGCCTACCCTCTTCTCCACAAAAAGACATGCCAGAAACAAGAAATAGTCTAAAGAAAGAGGGGGTGTTTGTTCATAACAATACACAGTACGGTGAGACTATAAAGCTTTTCACAACCTTGCTCCCCCCTACCTCTCTGCACTTATCGCCCTCCATACTCCAGCCCGTGCACTTCGCTCCTCCTCTGTCCCTTCTCTCTCCCTTCCATGCCTTCCCTGCTCCCCTAAGCGCCTTCGTCCCTTCTCACTTGCTGCCCCCCATGCCTGGAACTCCCTCCCTGTCCACATCTGCCTTGCCCCCTCCCTTCATACCTTCAAATCTCTCCTTAAAACTCACCTCTTTCGCTCTGCTCTGTCTGACTCTTTATCCTGCTGAGCCACTATTCCTATACCTACGATCGGTTTACCCTTATCCTTGCAACATGGACCTGCCTGCTGTCATTCTCATCGTAACCAAGCCAAGTACGTGCACTTGAGACCTCGCATCTTCATGAATGTTAGACCCCTTGTCTCTCCCTCTGTTCCCCTTCCTAAGTCTCTCCCCCCAGCTCCTGTCTCTCAGATTGTAAGCCCTAGGGGCAGGGACCGTGTCTATTTTATTACTTTGTAAAGTGCCAGGTACACTGCTTGCGCTATATAAATGTTTGTTAATAATAATAATAATAATAATAATATAGAAACAACGCTACTTAGCCTGGACTGCTGATTACGGGATTAAACGAAGCAGTGTAAAGGGGAGCTCCAGGTTGTGGAGAACAGAAAGAGTCTGCCCAAGGTCAGAGACAAGAGGGAGAGGGTGAGATTGGTTAGGCGGGCGGCAAAGACATTTTCAAGGGAGGCGGGGGGTGAAATTCCAAGCCTGAGTTTGAAACGGAGGTAGAAAATGGGTTACCTCTCCTTGCCCGTTGTGAAGGGGATGGGTGAGCCCCAGTGATCCTGCGATGAGTCGGGAGTGGGAGGGGGACAAACCTAGGCCTGGCAGACCCTTGGAGCATATTCTCCCAGGAAACCCATGCGTATCCACATCCAAAAACAACTCAACTCTACAGAGGGAAGCTTCGGTCAATTGTAGGGACCAGTGGACAAAGCTGCACAGAAACCTACCATGGGTATTTAGATACTAGAAAAAAACTTCCTGGTGGGTGCTTGAGCATCTAGGACTAAACAAAGTCTTGCAATGGGTGTTGAATGGGGTCTTTCCAGATAGGGGAGAAGGATGCTTTTGGGTAACATACTAGAACAAAGTTTCCTGGGTGAGTTCTTAGGGCTAGTCAAAGGCTCGCAATGGGCGTTGGATGGGATCTTTTCAGACACGGATAAGGGTATTTTGGGGTCATCGCAATTCTGAAGGGATGCAAACATCAGGCTGGATGGAGGGGCAGGAGAATGAGGTGCATTGGTATCCCCTTATCTTGAGGGGTCTTTCACTGAAAGGATCAAGGGAAGACTATTAACCGGGGTACTGTGCTAGGCAGGAGGAGTCTATGTCTGGAGTTTCCACAAAAGGCGGAGATGCCTGGTATTTCAATTGCTCCATTTTAAGTACCGGTTCCTCCTGTTTCTTTCTTAGGCTGGGTGTTTTGCATGAGGCTGGTCGACTGATTTTTGCTCTCCTTCCCCACCACTTCTTTCGATGTGCCCCTTCCCAGAGAGTGGGGGTGTGTGGGTGTCTTTTTTGACTCATGTGTAACACCTGGCTGTTCCACCTGGCTTTTGGTGAGGGAGATGGGGTGTAGGGTGGGGTTAGGGTTGGGGTGGGACGGGGTTTGGTTCTGTTTTCCTTCCCTTTTATTGTATTATGGATTGGATGTGTTTTTATGATGTCAGCCACCCCAGGCTGCCTGGAGCAGGAGAGACAGGTTAGAAAATTGTTTAAATAAATAAATAAATAAATAAAGGCAGCCTGGGGTAGCTTATAATTTATAATATACATAATAAAACAAAACAAAAGAGGGGAAACACAGCAGCCTCCCTACAGTGGGAAGAGGGATGTCAAAAAGCAGTAAAACACATTTAAAAACCCCGCCCCAGCCCCTCACCAAAAATAATAACCCTCACCCATGTCCCTCGCCAAAAGCCTGGTGGAACAGTCAGGTCTTGCATTGACATCTAAAGGAAAGAAGGTCCGGGGCCACCCAGGCCTCTGCTGGGAGGGAGTTCCACAGCTTTGGGGTGGCCACTGAAAACGCCCTCTCCATAGTGGCCCCCCGGGATACCCAGGAGACCTCGAGAAGGGTGCTTCCAGCTAACTAGGGTATTTGTAGTGGAAACAGAAAGACAGGGCCAGATTTTAGCAATATTATACAGAGCAAAGCAACCAAATTTGGCAACAGCCTGGATCTGAGGCATAAAGGAGAGGGAGAAGTCAAAGATGAATCCCAGGCAGCACACCTGAGGGACAGGCTGGCTGGTGACACCCTCAATGGAAACTAAGAGGAAAATAGGAGGAGAATGTTTTGGAGAAAAAATGAGGAGTTCAGTCTTGGCCATATTAAGCTTGAGTTGGTGGCAATACGTCCAAGCAGAGATGTCAGAGAGACAGTCAGTGATACAAGAGTGGATGGAGGAGGAGAGGCACGGGAGTGGAGAGATAGAGTTGCATGTCATCAGCATAGGTGATACTGGAAGCTGGGAGAGTGAATGAGTTTACCCAGAGAAAGAGTGTTAAGGGAGAAGAGAAGAGGGCCCAGGACAGAGCCTTGTGGGAACACCCACAGAGAGGGAAAGCAGCGTAGAGGAGATACCAACAAGAGAAACACTGAAGGAGCGATTTGAGAGATACAAAGAGAACCAGTTGAGAACAGAGTCCCGGAAACCAAGAAAGCATAGAGAATCCAAGAGGAAGCCATGGTCAACAGTAGTAAAGGTGGCAGAGAGATGAAGGAGGACAAGAATGGAGTATACTTTGGCCATTGGCCATATATAAATAAACTAAACTAAACTAAGAATGGAGTAGAGGCCCTTAGACTTAGCTAAGAGAAGGTCATCGATTATTTTGGCACGGGCAGTCTCAGTTGAATGGAGAGGGCAGAAGCCCGATTGAAGGGAGTCAAGAGAGGAATTTGAAGAGAGGAAATCAAGAAAGCGCTTTGATTTCAAGTGCCTGACAAGCTGACCCAATGCACCGATTTACCAAGTTTTGACTTTAATAACAAATTTATGAAATCTGGTACTGATTCTTTCACCAATTTACCATTCCAACCAGGTTTTGCGTAATCAGGTGTCCAACTTGGTATTCGGGTGTCAACCAGTCACCCGATAGACAACTCAAAATTGTGGGTATTACCTGCGGGTGGCAAATGTGCTACCCGTTTCAATTCCATGAACGAGATTATGCTTCCAGCTTTCCAATTTGATGATTTTATTTTGCTCCAACCTCTTTTTACAGTTGAAAGGGGGGAATGAGATGGTTGTTCCTTATGGGCTGGATATGCCCAGTGGAGCTGCCAGATATGCTTACCAGTCAGGGGTACTATGCCCTTGAGGATGTGTGTGTATTATTTTATATTCTGAAGTAGGGGGCTGTGGGCTAGATCAGGGTTCAACACCTGTACAGTTTTTGTGAGGAACAGCTGTACATTTTTCATGAAATTTCACTTTTAAATGGTCTGTGAGGAAAACATTAAAAGGACCCTGTCTCAACAATTTGTCAGTTATGAAATACTTTGCCCTGTATAAGGATGTAATTGGGGGAACCTTTTACCTGAAAAATAAAACATATTTCACAGGGCTTTTCAGAAGAGTAATTTTTAAGCCACCTAGTCACAGAGGGGATTTTCAGGGTGACAGTGTGAAGAGATTTCACAGCAGGAAGCTGAGCTTGGAAGATTTGGGCAAGGAATCAGAGAAAACGTCATAATGTCAACTTACAAAAATGTCATAATGAAGAGATCTAACAGATTGTGGGACACTGACAAAAAAGACAATGGAATTCTCAAACCTTCAGGGTCAATGGACCATTGCCAACCCTTAGAACTTCAAGGTGAGCAGAAAACACTCACTGGAGATGGTCATGTTATTGGACACCACTGGACTGGCCATTGAATACCTTGTCCATGACAAGCGACTTCTAGGGGTGGCAGTAGCCCTGAAACAAGCAATCACAGTGAATGCTGTTTCCAGCAGACACAGGTCATTTGCCTTCATTCACATGATGAGGAAACTTACTGACTTTTTTCTGTTTTGCTAGATGAACAACACAACATGAACTGAGCTGCTGCCAACTATTGCTTAATAGTTTATGCTTTATATACCAGCTAAGCAATGCAAAATTACCAGAAACTGACACAAAAGTACAGTCCCAAAAAGTGCCCCCAAATCCTGGGAAGTCCCGAAACATTCAGGGAAGTGATGGAAATGGTGGAAAAATTCCAGCGCCAATCTTGCAATGGTGGAAGCGCAAAATCACTTACAAGTGGGGAAATACTGACAAATGGTCACAAGAGCTCCCGAAACATAGATATTTCCCAACAGGGAGGAAACACTTGATTTCGTCTCAGTGCTAGGTGGCAGTAAGGGGTCCATGGAGGCCTCTGTCACCAGTCATTGTTGATATAGACGCAACTATATCTCTCATTTTCATCAGACCCAGGTCCAGCAGTCTCGGTGCTTACCCGGTGTTTGTCATCTGTGGGGGACTGGATGAGGACGAGCCGCTTGAAGTTAAATCCTGACAAGACTGAGGTGATGGGCTTGTGGGGAAAGCTGGGGGAGTGATGGCCTCCACCATTGATGGGGTCCATCCTCCCTTGGTATCTGAAGTCCGGAGTCTGGGGGTGCTCCTTGATCTGCAGTTCTGCTTTGATGTCCAGGTAGCAGATGTGGCAAAAGGTGCATTCTGCTAATTACATCTGGTACGTTGGCATAGTCTGTATGTCTCAGATTTGGATCTGGCCATGATCATCCATGCTTTTATTACCTCGAGATTGGACTACTGTAATGCCCTCTACATGCGGTTACCCTTGGTGACAGACTGGAGACTGCAGCTGGTACAGAATGCGGCGGCTCATCTCCTGAAGAGGACGGGCCAATGCAAGCCCATTACTGCAGTGCTCCGTTCTCTGCACTGACTGCCAATAGTCTTCCGGGTCCAATTCAAGGTGTTGGTTTTGACCTTTAAAACCCTAAACTGCCTGGGACCCACCTACCTGCAGAACCACCTCACCCTCCGGATCTTGGATCGACATCTGTGGTCAACCATGGGTGCCCTCCTTGAGGTCCCCTGGGTTTCCCGGGTGTTGACCACTGATGTCAATGGGCGTTCTTGGTGGCTGCGCTGTGGATGCAGAATTCCCTCCTGTTGGAGGTCTGCCTGGCCGCTGACCTCCCCGCTTTCCATTGACAGTGTAAAACCTGGCTGTTCTGCTGGGCCTTTGCTGAGGGAGATGTGATGGGTGGTTTGGGTTAAGGTGGGGTTTTATTATTTGTGTGTTGGGTTATTTTAACTATGGAGTCAACAAATGTTTAATTTAATGGATTTTATTATATGTTTTAAAATGTTGTTAGCCACCCTAAGATGCTTGTAGCAGGAGGGGACAGCATACAAATGAAATTATAAATAAATAATAAATAAATACCACATGGTAGATCTGCTCCGACGTCATGAAAAATCCCACCATTGGGTAAACCAGAGTCAACACCTATAGTGTCATGATTTCTGAAAGCACCCTTACAGACACCCACAATCTGCAATAGGAAGTCACTGATGTCAATAGAAAATTCCCATTGATAGCACTCAAACATTATCATATTTGAGATGAAAGGAGGGGAACCTCTGGTCTATGGTCCAAATGCAGCCTGTGGCTGTTTTTTGGTTGGGATTTTTTTGGGACCATTTCCAATTCCAGGATCCGGACCATACTCTCAATCACTGAAGGCGATTTTTGGAGGAAGGAAGCAGAGATGGATGTATCGCATAGATCCATAATCTTTGCTCTCCCCTTCCCTCGCCAAACACACCCCTTAAGCCAAGGCAGGCCTTAGAATTTGTAGATCCTGGGGAAAGCTAAAACGAGGCATCCCTAAGTGACCCCACCCCCTTCAGGACCCCCTCTGCAGAGCCCTGAACATGATCATGTTTGGAGCCCTGTTGGGAAGGAGTGGTGCCTCTAAACCCTGCCCTGGTGAAAAAAGAGGCCACAGGGAGGGAGAGGGGAGATCTGTAAAGTGTGGGGGCCAGGGTGGTTGCCTTGGGTCACCATTTGGTAAGGCCAGCCCTGCCTCCATCACCTGTTCAACCCATGGAGCTTCTACTCATTTTCAAGATGTCACATGGCACGAAAAATGTTTCCCCACCTCTGTCCTATAGGCTGCATCAAGGAACAGCAATGAAGGGTAAGGGCGTGTAATCTGCTTTCATTTTGTTTAATTACTAAAACAAAACCAGTCTGTTTTAGTGATTAAAATACAAAACCAACAGGTCATGGTAACAAATGCGGATGAAAACAAGGGGGGGGGGAGGGTGAGAATCCATTTTCATTATGAAAATAAAAGATTAAAAATAAATAAACCTGCACATGTACAACATGGCCACTGGCACTGTTCTGTCTAGGCACAGCTGAGAATGTGCTGTGGCCATTTTACAAAGGTGCAGACCTGCTGTCCATTTTCCAAAAACGCACCGACACGGCCAGCACCATTTTTGGAAAGTGTTGTGCATGCACAGAATAGTCCGGAGGCCAATTTTCACATGCGCAGTGATTATTAATTATTATTATTATTATTATTATTAAAATAAATAGACGCCCCCCCAAAAAAAAAACACAACACAAAGGAGCATTTTCCTTTATGAAAACCCCTGAAAATAAAGGACATTTTGTAAATGAAAACAAATAACAATAACAAAAATGATCGGGATGCCTGCTGCGCACCCCTAATACTGAAGGGCTTAATGACAGATTGCCTTCTGCCATTCCCCTCTTCCCACAGTGTGTGCAACAGAGACTTTTCTTCTAGATTTAAAAAGTGGGAAGGGGGGCTGTGGTTTCATTATGCCCTGAAATTCCAGCACATGTTAATGCATATACCAACAAGTAACACAAACACATCAAAAACACTTTTTATGAGTACCACTTGCCAGGACAAAGTTTACTGCCAAGCCAGTAAATATTTTGTCTCTGACCGCACTAAGGTTAAACCTGGTTTTCTCTTTTATCGCTTCCCGTGTGTGGTCTCCCCTTGAACGTTCATTTGGATTAAGGTATTATACCTTGAACTGGAGGTGGGCGTTCCCCCTCACCCATACATCTTTCCAACTAAATACATCTCTCTTTGGATGCAAATGGTAACATGCAAATCTCGCTCTATGTCCAGCAAAACAAAAAACCAAAATAGTCCCAACCCACCTTCTCTGGGTGTGCAGTCATATTGATGTCCATCCAACAGGGCCCAGATACTCAGTGCACCAACAGTTGCTTCTGCCTGCATAGCATTGCCAGAAAATCAACTGTTCCTTACTCCTCCCAATGCCAAAACTTTACTCCAGGCTCTAGTCCAGAGAGGGGAACCCTTTTTTTCCTCCCAGGGACCACTCTGGAAATTACTACAAGCTCCAAGAGTCACATAGACGTTGCGGGAAGGGTTGCTTAGGAGGTGTTCTCAGGAAAAGGCAGTCCAGTTCATGAACCTATGCCATGGATCTGTCCCCTGTCCTTGTGTGCATGCCATCTTCTCTGTTCCCTTCCCCTGAGCTCAGGTTTTTCAGTGCTTCAGGAGTAGGAACTAGATCTAGGAACTGCTCAGCAATGGGAAAAGTTGCCTAGGGAGGTTGTAGGATGTCTGCCACTGGAGGTTTTCAAAAAAAGGCTGGACTGCCATCCGTAGCCATCCTGTGTCTAAGCAAGGGGGGAAATGGGAAGGGGTGTGCTTTCCATGGGAGGGGGGAGCTGAAGGAAAGAGTTGGACTCAGCACAGCTTTTCAGCATTTGCTGCGGGGGCGTAGCGTTCATTCAGCGAACCCGGCATAAAGCCGGGGGGGGTGGGGGGGGAGTGCATAGGTCACAGAGACCGCTGCCTGCTCGGTTGTAGGAGGTCTGAGCACAGGGCACCTCCATTTCTTGGGGGGGGTGTCCCCATCCCTCACCTGCCTCTGCATGCTAGTAGTGCTGTAGCAGCAGCAGCAGCAGCAGCGATCGGACTGGGAGATAAAGCTGTTTGTAAACAAACTCCTCCCTATGTGAGTGATCAGAAGGTTGTTGCCTTGTAAAGAAGGTTCTTTGAGACAACTCCTAACATTCTCACAACTGGGTTGTGCATTGCTCACCCTATTCAAATAATAGACCACGTGATGGTCTCGAGCTCCTCTAGTATAAAAAGTGCCCTCCCCCTCAGAATGACAGTTCCTTGCAACTCTTTCTAGGAATATAAGAAAATTCCATGCGGGGCTGGAAGGGTGAGTGTTGTGAGAATGTTAGGAGACATCTCTAAGAACCTTGTTTACAAGGCAGCGACCTTCTGTTCTTCTTCAAGTGACTCGTCACAGGCCCTTTTTACACAGCTCCACCGGGTTGGGGTGTGTGTGTCCATGGACGTGCTGGTGCATGGGCAGGGCTTGCACATGACCGCATATGCATCCCCACTCACCCCCCACTCATCCACCCATGGAGCAACCACCGTTTTCCTCAGTTGATCCATGCATGGGGACGAGTGGGGGGGGTGAGTGGGGATATGGGTGCGTGCACCCCTACTCACCACAGGGACCGTATTGTTCACACAGCGCTCCCCCACCCATGAACACGCAGAAATCTGCGTGTTCATGGGTGGGAGAGGCTCGTGTAAAAAGGGCCACATTCTTACAACTGTCTTACTTATACTATCTTAGGTAGGCATTTAGGATGTAAAGCAATATCTATTCTACCTTGGAAAATCTGCAAATATGGTTCTGAGGTTATGATGGCTGCTATTTTACTAACTCTTCTTAATGAAGTTATTGCTAAGGAATGCTGTCTTTAAACCTCCACCCCATAACTAGTTGATTTGTGCCGCCCATATAATCAATTTATGTTTCCCCAGTTGCACAAATGAACTGGTTATGGGTGGGTGGCAGAATTAATTGATTATATGGAGGCAGGGGTTCAAATGAACCAGTTATGGGTGGGGGCAGCATGAATTAATTATCAGAGTACAACTGAACTGGTTATATATATGTCTCTTTACATGGCCTAATGTGCTTAATAGGCTGGCTGTATTTTGGGTGTCTTGTGTATTTGATAGCAGCAGCCCCAGACCTGCCGACTCGGGCGGCACCCCTAGGCCCGCCCATGGGACACAAAGACGGGGGCCCATCTTGACTTCTTGGCCAGGGACCCATTGCACCCTAGCTACACCCCTGAGCTGCTGACTCCTGCTGGCCAATAGAATGCTACAGATTCTGCCCACCCCCCACCCCGCAATCCTCTTCTCTCCTCTTCCATCTGGAAAGAACTTCCAGATGGAAGGGGGTGAGAAGACCTGAAGGGAAGAGGCAGACTCAACACAGCTTTTCAACATTCTATTGGCTTCTGACTTTTGCTAGCCAATAGAATACTTAAAATGTCTGCTGAGTCTGCCCCTCTGTCTTGCTCTTCCCCCTCCCAATCCTAATAATCCTCTATTGGCTTTCCCCACAGAGACTCCTCATTAGGGATGTGCAAACAGAAACGAATTCAGAAATTCGGTTCGGTTTGGTTGGGTTCAAAATTTGAGTTCGGTTCGAATGTTCGGTTGGGTCAACCGAATTATTTGAGTTCAGTCGAATTCCGAACTTCTGAACCAAGTTCGTACATTCAAAACTGGGTTTTTTGGCCTTCCGAACTGGTTTGGATTCGACCGAACAGTTCGGTCAAATTCGAGTTTGGTTCGAAAGTTCAGTTCGGTCGACCGAGCTATTTGAGTTCGGTCCGAACTTCCGAACCGCGTTCTCACATCCCTACTCCTCATAGCCTCTGTCCTCACATCCCTACTCCTCACATCCCTACTCTTCATAGCCTTCTCATAGCTCTGTCCAATGAGCTGCCAGCTCCAGACAAGGTACAAGAGCTAAGGAGGGGACCACGTGGCTTCCTCTCTCCCTCCCCTCTCCCCGCCATCCCATCAGCACTAGGAATTTTGCTTTTCTATATCCTCGTTTTTCTCGGTGAAAATCCAGCCAATTCTCATCTCATTCTCGTTTGCAAAAACGAGGCGAGAATTGCAATTCTCATCAAGAAACATGAGAAACTGAGGCTCGAGTTTCAGCCCTAGTTTAGATAATCTTTGAAATACCTTCCAACTCTGACATTCTATAATTTCTTCCTACTGGCCTTCCCTGCTCTCACCTTGAACTTCTCACTTCTGTTCAATAGTCCGCTGCCAAGCTCATCCACCTCAACTGCCACTTTGATCATGTTCAACCCCTCTCCTGTGATCCCTCCACTGGCTCCATCTCTCCACATCCAGAATGAACTTTTTGTCCTCACTTTTAAGACCCTTCATGACAGTGCTCCTCTCTATCTTTCTGTCTTCGTTTCCTGGTATGGGTGTGA
Organism: Sphenodon punctatus; assembly: GCA_003113815.1. Lineage (NCBI taxonomy): Eukaryota > Metazoa > Chordata > Lepidosauria > Sphenodontia > Sphenodontidae > Sphenodon > Sphenodon punctatus. Next base: position 469,241 of record QEPC01013153.1, on the reverse strand, counting down.
AAACCAAACAAGATGATTGCTCGCTTAAGTCTGTGTTCGATCCATGCAGCCCCCCACTCACACTTTTAGCGTGTACAGCCTAATAAACAGGCAGCTTCACACTTGGCTCTTATTCACAGGTTTAGCACGGCAAACCTAATGCACGTGCAGGTGTTCTTCCCAGCTGCATAATTGGCGGGACATGGGCACGTAGCCGCATGTTGGCCCACATTTGCAATCTAATTGACTGTAGATGGACATGTGGGTGCATATTTTCCCGCACGGTGAGCCCTACATTCTCCAACATCTCACCATGAGTGGGGGCTGCATGTCCAGTGAGTGGTGGCCGCATGACTGGTGGAAGAAAACTTCTAATACATGAACAGGGGGACACCCACCTGGTGTGGTCTAGCATGGGATATCATCATCTCATTTGTGACCACCCTGTGTCCCACCAAGGAACTATGCCACCATCCTCATCTGCCCTGAGCCTCCTGATCTCCAAACTGTTTTCACCTCCTTCTCCTATGCCACTCCCTATGCCTGGAAGCAGGGGTGTATCTAGGTGGGAATGGGCCCTTGTGTAGAAATAGAACCAGGTCCCCCTGCTGCGGCACTCCACTCCAGTGTGCATATGCACTCGACCTGCGTGTGGGGCCCCCCAGGCTCGTGGGCCCTGATGCAACTTCACCGGCTGTGCCTATTATAGCTACACCCCTTTCTGGAACGCCCTCCTTGAGCACATGGATGCACTCTGCTCTCTCTGTCCTATCTTTCACATCCCTCCTAAAAACCTACCTCCTTCCATTTGGTTTACCCTGGGTCCTCACCTTCACAGTTGGGAACAGTGATGGGGGCATGCACACAAAGATAGTAGATAGATCCATGGCATAGATCAGGGGTGGGCAAAGCTCCAGAGAGCTGCATCCATTTGCTACAATGGGTTCAAAGAGCCACATGTGTCTCGGGAGCCACAGTTTGCCCACTTCCGGCATGCATTTCTCATTTATGCTTCTCTATATGCCATCCTGCCCTCCAGGATTCCCTTCCACACCTTGCAACCACACATGCACCTGAGCTTCTCGACTTGGTTCTGAAAACACCCGTACAGGGAGTTGAGATGCTCCCTCTACCCTACCCCGACTGAAAGTCACCTCGGTGCTGTTGCAAAAAGCAATGCCAGCAACTCCTGCATGTTTGGAGACGCAGACTTTGTAAGTTCCTGATATTATAGGACTTACCAAGTTCACTTCACCAAACATGCAGGAGTCACCGGTGCTGCTGCTTGCAACGACAGCAGGGTGACTTCCAGTCGGGGGCGGGGGACATCTAAACTCCCAGTACAGGAGTTTTCAAAACTTGGACTCTTCAGTCTGGGCAAAAAATTTGCTCCATCTAAAAATGCTCCACGTCTCTCTCTAAGTTTCCGTCCTCTCCCTTGTTTACCCTAGGCTGTAAGCCCCTCCAGGAACAGACCTGTCTTTCATCATGACTATTCTGCATGATGATGAAGAAGAAGAAGAAGAAGAAGAAGACAACAATGACAACAACAACAACAACGACGCCTCACACTGTTCCAGGCCCTACACGCATATGCACACTGGAGTGGAGTGATGAAGAATCACACTGTTCCAGGAACTCCAGCAGAGCCCTACAGAGCGGCAGACGTGCTGAGGTGGAGAAGCAGCAAAGAGGCAATGGCTTTTCTCTCGCCAGTGCTTCCTCCTAGGTACCTGTGGGGGAAATGCTCTCTGCCTACTGAGGGAAGTTGAGCTCCCTTAGCTGAGAGAGGATCTAGAGGCCTACTGGGACCAGAAATCCAGCCTGAGTGAGGCCTGAACCCAAGCTAAGGCCTGATGTGCCTGGGGTGGCCTGACTCCCCTAAGAAGCTTCCTAATGGCAGGATTCCCTATCCAGGTCCTAGCCTATGGGGCTATGGCAGATAGGACCCTGGAGCCAGAACCAACAGAATTGGAAGGGTCCTGTCAGATTTTGGTTTTGATTGGGTCCTACCAAACCCTCTAGGTTAAACCATCAGCTCTAGGATCTCTGTGAAGCTCCCATTTCTCCAAGCTATCCAGGGTCACCTGGGTAAGTTCAAGAAACCAGGTTTTAAGTGGCAAAGGGAGGTGGACATATCAAAAAGGAGTTGAGTGCAGCTTGTCTTCCACCCTCTTTATAACATGGCCCTGACCGCCTTGGAAAATGTCATGATGTTATGACACTGAAGAAAGGGCAGGAGAGTGCACACAGCCGAGCGCAAGGCCCATAGTGATGCTTTCATCATGGCTGCCTTACAGCTCTGGAACTCCCTTCCCTTGGAAATCTGGCAAAGCTCAAGTATCTTCCAGAGACAATGTAAGAACTTTCTGTTTGGCCTTGTATTTGGTGGGTGGGGCTAAACATTGGGGGAGGTGCAAATAAATGAATAAAATAAAATAAAAATAGAATGAACGAATGAACAGACAAATAAATAATAAACTCTTTGGTGATCATGGAGAGTTATCAGATTCTTAAAGAATCATCTCCCTACAAGGCAGCCTTTTTGACATTAATTATTGTTATTGTTAATAATAACAATAAAAATAACAATAATAGCAACAGAAATATAGGGGAGTCTATAGAGGAAGGCCAGGGTATAAATCTATCTAACTAACTAACTAACTAACTAAGTAGACAGACAGATAAAATAAACTATGCCTGGCACTGAATAGTCATAGATGATAGAGAGAGAGAGATCCCTGCCCCTAGTGGATTACAATCTAGAATGGAACAGGAGAGGGGCAGGGTACAACTGTAGGTGCATATTTTGGGAGGAGGGGGATCTTGAGAGATAAGACAGCATAAGGAAAAGCTTAGAGGATCAGTCTATGGGAAGGGAGGCCTGATAGAAGAGGCGTGTTTTTAGGAGGAAGGCATTTGAAGGTCGTAAGGTAGGGAGTAGAGGGTATGAGTTCTGGGAGGGAGTTCCAGGCATAGGGCAGTGTGGAAGAAGAGGCAAAATTCACAGGAGACTGTGGGGTAGGTAACTTCTCCCTAAAGCTGCTTAATGAAACCATTGATATTGCATAAAACTAAATTTAAACGCTCATCATCAGCACTCAGAAGTTTCCAGTCTTTCCCTGAGGAAGGCTATTTCCCCATTCAACATACCAGCAGAACGTGGCCTCGGATAGATTAGTAGAGATGGGCGAACGCGGTTCGGAAGTTCAGAGTTCGGCCCGACCTCAGCTTGTTTGGATGACCGAACCCAAACCCGAATCTGAACCGACCGAACCAAACTCAATTCCAAACGCCGAAATGACCGAACAGTTCAGTCAGTTCAGATTGCATTCGAGTGAGTTCGGGTGGCTAAAACAACAAAAACATGGTGTCACTAGAAGGCCAAATGTGGTAGGGAGGGGGAGTCAGATGAGGAGCAGACTTCCAGGCACTAGGGGTGCAGAAGCTTGGAGTAGGAGCCAGCCTGCCTAGTCACCATCCCTTTTCGCCTCAGACCACTGGCTTCGCAGTCTGCAATTGGCCACGGGCTAGGCTGCACGGAGCCAATGGGGGTTGCGGTGAGGTGGGCGCAGCAAGAAACAAAACTGATTGCCTCCCCCCTACCCCTTCCCAACACCTTCTGAGCTAGTCACTGTTCCTGAACAGCAGGCGTTTCAGAAGGCTCCCTCTCTCCCAGCAGTTTTTCTTCCTTCCTATTCCTAATCCATTGCCATCCTCCTCCTATTTCTCCCATCCAACCCATTTACCTCCATATTATCATTTATTTAGATTATATTAGATTGATTTAGGTGTTTGTTTGTTTTTTATCCCTCCCTGTGCTCCCTGTGTTCAATCTTCTTCCCTCCCTCCCCTTCCATTTAATCCTTTTCCCTCTCCCTCTTAGTCCATCCCTGATTCCCTTCCCCTGTATTAAGTTTGGGATTTATTTAGAGTAGGAATATTATTAGATTGTTTTTCATTTCTGTTTTGTACCCCTCCCTGTGTTCTTTGTATTTCCCCCTGTGTAATATCGTATATACAGATAGATAGTTATTAGATAGACAGTTACTCTAGATAGATATAAATAGTAGTTAGCTTAGTTATAGAGATACATAGATATACAGTGTGTTTGTAGGACAAGGCCTTTGTAGTTAAAAATTATTTGGATATTCCATTTAGTTCAATAGGTTTTAGAATAGTTAATAGCAATCAATCAATATTTATTTGTGCGGCTAACCGAGGTCATGCTGCCAACATACAAAGTAAAGTATGTGCACAAAATAAAAACGTAAATACATAAATTACTAATACATCAAAAACAAACAGGCACCTGTATAACCAGCCAGGTACCACAGACGGGGAGCAAACAGAAACCGGCCTTACAATATATGCCGGCAGAACTACAGATATTATTTTGCTATATCAGCAGCCTAGAACAGCCCAAATAGTACCCTATAAAGGGTACCCAACTCCTCTGTGGTAAGGGCTTAGAACATTCAGATGTCCTCTAATTGGAAGATCGCATTATATATGTTCACGGGGTCAGGGAAGATTACATGTACTAGCGGTGGTGGACCTTTAGTTATACGGCCTTGAGAGGCTCTAGATCTCAGTGCTCAGCAGTCCCATCAGATGAACGGGTATACCTGGCGGGGACATTTCCTTTCTGTCCCAGTCGAGCTTCCCTCCAATGTACAAAGAGCAGGCAAAACTTTGAGACTGCTCTTGACGTGTTGGTATCTGCACAGTGTAACAGCTTCCTCACCACTCGCCCGGGGTCTGCATCCCTACTAATGTATTGGCCATTAATGATTGCCTAGGGCCATCCAGAACCGGGCAACGCAATAAAATATGACTAGCAGTATCAATCTCTGATCCCTTACACAACTGGCATAGCCTCTCCGCTCTAGGGATGCCTTTATAATGGCCCTCCACCAGGGAAGATGGGTGAGCATTGCAACGAAACAGTGTGAAAATCCGACGTTGTTTGTAGTTCTGCCAGTTAAGTAAGTAGCTGGCTCCTATTTCAGGCTGGATAGTCAACGGATAATCTGGCGCTGCTCTTTGGCATGTTAACAAAGCTGCTTCGTTCTGCATCTCCTGGTCTGTCAATCTTTTTTTAATAAGGGATAAGTCTCCCTTATATCCCAGGTGCCCAAGAGCTGTTTTAGAAAAGCCCAGTAAATGGACTTCAGTTTCTACCTGATCTGTCCATGTCCTGTGAAGCCCCGCCCTTACTGATTGGGCCAAGAGGGAATCGTCCTCATTAGAGAAAAGGGCCACCCTCAGCCAGAAGCTCATAATTAATATGAGTGCCTGGCGCCTTACTGTGCAGCTCGCTGTTTCCTGCCTGACAATAACCAAGGGGGTGCCTTTGGGCACCCCCAGGATAGAGCGTAGAGCCCAGTTCTGAATTGGCTCCAGGCAATCTAGAGAGGATAAACCCCATGCGGGAATAGCATATAGGCCCTGGGGGATGACCTTATCCCTTAAGAGTTTTAAAGCTGGTAACACCAATCTCCCTCCCTGGGTGTAGAAGAAGCTGAGGATAGCTGCCTAAGTCCTTTTTGCTTGCGCTACCATTGCACTAAGGCGGGGCTTCCAGCTCCGGTTAGAGGACAAAATGACTCCTAAATACTTAAACTGGCTAACTTGCTCAATGGGATTGCTCCCAATTAGCCAGCGATGTTTCCTGCTTCTCCCTTGCCTCCCAACTACCATAGTTTTAGTTTTGTTAAAGTTGATTTTTAATCATTCCCTCTTGCAGTAATCTCCAAATCTCTGCATTAGACGTCTCAGTCCTACCAAAGATTGAGAGAGTAGAACTGTATCATTGGCGTACATTAGAGCCGGGACTTCTCTTATGCCGATGCGGGGAGCATGGAAATCCACGTTCCTCAAATAGGGAACTACATCATTTAAAAACAGGTTGAACAGCACAGGGACCAATAGGCACCCTTGCCTGACCCCTCTTCCTACAGTGACGTCTTCTGAGAGCCTATGGCCCGAACGGGTACAGATTTTGTTATTACTATGTAATTTGACAAGTAAGAAGAGCAACCGGCGGTCGATATTGGTGCCACTCAACTTAGTCCAGAGCTTCTCTCTATCTATTGAATCGAAAGCCATAGATAGGTCTATTAAGCATAGGTAGAATTTTCTTCGATCTATGGCATACTTGTCCATGAGGTGGGAAAGGACAAAAATATGGTCGACTGTCCATTTCCCACCTTGGAACCCGGCCTGTTCTGGTTCAATTATGTGATTCTCATCCAGCCAGGCACTCAGTTTCCTCAGCAGATATCTGGTGTACAATTTCCCGATAGTACTCAGAAGACATATAGGTCCATAATTCCCAGGGGAAGAGGGGTCCCCTTTTTTATATATTGGGACTACTATCCCGTTCAACCATGCTTTAGGTATGGTCCCAGTAGAGTTTATAGTGGAGAAAAGGGGCGCTAGGAAACCTGCTCACCATTCTGGGTCAGATTTCAGGATCTCAGGGGGAACATAATCCTCCCCAGGAGCCTTCCCTGCCTTCAGCTTCTTTATTAAGGCCATGATTTCCTCGTCAATGATGGCGGCCCACTCTGGGAGGCTATCCCAGGCTGGTAATGTAATTGCCCCACCGCTAGGGAAAAAAAAGACCCAGCATAGAATTCTACCCATGCTGCCCTAGGGATTAGCAGGTTACTATCCTGGGGCCTACCAGTTTGGACCAGATCTCAGAATAGTTTTGATTTATTTTGTAGTGCTGCATTTAACACTTGAACCCACCTCTGATTCTGGTATTCTGCCCATGAGATTGCAATTAATGGGAGATTAACCTGCTAATCCCTAGGGCAGCATGGGTAGAATTCTCCCTTCGTGTGGCCACCAAATCTTTCCTCAGTGCAAGTGAAGGGCTTTTCCTTACCCTTTTAGCAAGGTAGCTCAGCTTCCTCCTTTTAATTTTGCATTCCCAATTAAACCAGAGTGGGGATCTTATCTTCCCAGGGATCTCTATCTTCCTAACTACCAAATAAGGGCGCAAAAGGGCCATCAGTTCTTCAAAATCACCCAGTAAATCCTTCCCTGGGGCCTTGATTCTTTCTACCAGTTCTCTCACCTCAGGAAGTTGCACAAACCCTGCAAATGCCACTTTGAGCTCCTCTGACCATCTTACTTGTACCAGGTCTCGCCCTTCCCCCTTGTATCCCTGATTGGTGTTAAGATCTTTAAAGGGGTCGATCAACGAGAGGGAGAGTGGAAAATGACCCGTCTCGTACCTGGGGAGGACTTGTAGTTCAAGAATGTTAAGGTAAAAAAATTCTGAAAGCAGAAAATAATCAATGACACTAGAGCCATATATTGAGTGGTAGGTAAAATTCCCCGTCCGATCTCCCTGGACACAGCCGTTTAACACCATGAGCCCAAGGTCCACCATAAACTGTTTCAGAGAGCTAGCCCCTGGACTGACCATGCAATCCCTTGAGACCCGGGTGCCCAGAGAATACCCTGAGTCGTCGAGTTTTGGTGGCTCCTGTGACAGGCCCACGTTACCCAATCTGGTGATGAGGTCACCCCCCACCAACAAGATAGTGCCCGGGTGGAGATTGTGGAGTTCTTGTAAGTCCTGGCTAACTTCGGGCCAGTAGTAGCAGTTAGATTTATTTATTTATTTATTTATTTATTTTATTTATTACATTTCTACCCCGCCCCTTCTGAACACAGCTTGGGGTGGCTTCCAATCATAAAACAACAATATAAAACAGTCTAAAACACATAAAATACCATTCCAAATGTATTTAAAAACATAAAATAAACAGGGCCTGGGATATAAAACCATTTAGGATGGGGGAGGTAAAAATCAACTACACACCCGCTCCCCAAAGGCCCGGGCAAACAGCCAGGTCTTGCATCTTCGCCAAAATACCAACAGGCTTGGGGCCAGGCGGGCCTCCTCCGGTAGGGAGTTCCAGAGATGCAGCCCGGCCACCGAGAATGCCCTCTCCATTGTGGCCCCCCGCTTAATGCGGGGGACCTCCACGAAGTCACCCCCGGCAGACCGAAGGAGCCACTCCGGGGCGCGGAGGGCGAGGCGGTCCCTGAGGTATGAGGGGCCGAGACCGTGAAGGGCTTTATAAACCAATACCAGCACCTTGAATCTGGCTCGGCATGCTATTGGCAGCCAGTGCAGAGCCTGGAGCACTGGTGTTATGTGTTCCCGGTGACCCGTCCCCGAAAGGAGACAGGCC
>QEPC01013153.1:413253-438960 GCA_003113815.1 Sphenodon punctatus | reverse complement strand
GCTGAGCAGACTGAAGCTCAACCCAGATAAGACGGAGGTGATGTTGGTGGGGAGAGCGAAGGGGGTGGTGGCCCCCCTAGTTGGGGGGGTTTGCCCTCCTGTAGCTCAGCAGGTTCGGAGTCTGGGGGTAGTACTGGACGCAGACCTGTGCCTGGAGTGGCAGGTGGAGGCAGTCACTAAGGCTGCCTTCCGCCAGCTTTATCTTGTGCGTAGGCTGCGTCCGTATGTCTCTGGCCCTGACCTGGCTTCCCTCATCCATGCCTTCGTCACCTCGAGGCTCGACTACTGCAATGCGCTCTATGTGGGGCTTCCCTTGTTCTTGGCTCAGAGACTGCAGCTGTTGCAGAATGCGGCGGCTCGTCTTCTTATGGGGACGGGCCGCCGGGAGCATATTACACCGGTGCTCCGAGCTCTGCACTGGCTGCCGATAGTATGCCGGGCCAAGTTCAAGGTCCTGGCGATGGTTTATAAAGCCCTACATGGTCTCGGCCCCTCATACCTTAGGGACCGCCTCGCCCTTCACACCCCAGAGCAGCTCCTGCGGTCTTCCGGGGGTATTTTAATGTTGGAAGCCGCCCCGAGCTGCGTTGCAGGAGGGGCGGGGTAGAAATTTATAAAATAAATAAATTAAATAAATAAATAACATCAGCAACAAGTAACACCTGTGTGACCACCGTGGGAGGCATCCTACAAAGTAGAGAGTACAGCGAGTGCCACAAAGTCATAAGAGACCTTCCCCCAATGAGAGTGTAAAACAGCTGAGGACAGAGCAGAGAGTGAAAATTTGTGAGTGGGATAGATCCTGAAGAAACTTATGGTTGGGTTGAGGGCCATGATCCTTCACAAAGGGAGGGAGCATAATGTATGTGTGTGTGTGGCAGAGGATGTATCTTCAACTTCCACATGCAAGCAGAAGGAGTGGGCGGCAAAGCACAGTCCAAAAAAGTTAAGAAATCATTTCAATACAGCACAGTTTCCATCACCAGGTCACTGTTGCAGCTTGTCTGCCCATGTGCTTGGTGTTGAAAACAATATCCATAGCAAATGTCATACCTGTCCAATTCACCCGGTTTGAACCATATGAAAAAGCAGGTGTGACAAAGCAGGTGGAAATCCCTATGAGGCAGCCTGCTTGCCACCAGACCCTCGCTGGGGATATAAAGACTGCAGACTCCTGAGAGAAGTCAGTGTGCTGCAGGGAAGTGATCTGACCAGACCTTAGGCCTGGACTAGCTGATACGGTACGCTTTCCAGGGTCCTGAACAAAGGACCGCGGAGCCAGGGAGCTGGGAGCCCAGCGGTGGGCTCACCACAAGGATAACACCTGCAAGACTGGGACAGTGGGAGTCCAGAGTAGGGCTGATGCGGCAGCAGCTTTTACCGTGCCGCGATTCCATTCCACCATTTCGGAATTGCCCGCGCCACACCACGACATTTCTGCGGATATTCCGCTAATTCCGCCGGAATTCTGCAAATCGTGGAATTGCGGAAAAATTGCGGAAAATCACGGAAATCGCAGAAAACCGCTATTCCGCTATTTTGTGGCACTGGCGGAATTGCGGAAATAGCGAAAATGTCATGTTTCCACGATTCCACTAAGTTGCGGAATTAAATAAGCGGAACCGCGGAACCGCGGAATGAAACCGCGGAATGAAAGCCTCTGCCATGCCATTCCACTAATTGCGGAAACACTGTTTCCGCCCGAAATAGCTACCGCTGCGATATTCCGCTACAGCCCTATCCAGAGCATGCTTGATGGACTATGTTGGACTCGTTGACTATTATGTCCATGCTTGGATATATATTGCTGTTTAGAGGTGCCTCAGGAGAGCCAGGTAAGGCAGCCTAAAGTAGCCGCATCTGTAAACGTGACAGGCTGCCATGGAAACCAAGTGACCACAGCTGCCTGCAGCAAAGCCGTTTACCAGGAGAACCTTTTACACATAAAGGTTCTTGGAGAAGTTTCACGCAGAAGTTCAAAGATCCGGATGTTTAAGATCTGGGTGAGTGATTTAGACACAAAGAAAGTTCTGGCTGTAATAGCAAACATCCAGGAGAAATGTGTGTGTAAAAACACCCTCTGTTACACCACAGAAACAAATAGTATTTTTACTTCTGTTCATCCATTTTGAGTTTTGTCCATCCATTTTGTAATAATAATAATAATAATTAATTAAATAACATTTTTCATCTTTTCCGTTATCTGAATATTTGGGCACCACATTTTGGCTAGTAGCGCATAACCTAATATTCCCATGCCCCTAGTGCTCAGTGAGTCCAATCCTAAACTCTGTGGGTTGTATGCGCAGGCACGTGCAAAGCCACGCACAAGCCACGCACAAGCCACGCGGATCCCTGTTGGAGGCACATTGTGCCCTGTGGAAACCACACGCATGCACACGAGGGTGCATGGTTTGCAGAGTCTGGGATCGGGCTCAGTGTGTGCAATGCGTTGGTCTTTTTGGGGTACTTGTGTAGTACCCTCTACTGGCTGAAACATGTCATTTTAACAGCAATGTTTTTAGATTGTCTTCTCCCTTTCCCCTGTTCCTCTGCTCTCCCTGGTGTATTTTGGTGCACAAATCCAGTTCTGTTTTCCCTATTATTCCTATTTGACTATCTGATGTCCAGAAAGGCTGCATAAAGCTGTGAACAACCATGTTGTAAATTAGCACAATACAACTCGCAACAGTTAGAGGTATGATGGGTTTTTCACATGATGAAAAACTGCAAAAAAAACCACCACCACCAAACCCTAGGATTATTTTCCTTGGAAAGGAGGATAATTACAGGGGACTTAATTGACCTATTTGAGATGATGAATGATACAAGAACAGAAATGATCATTCCCTCCTTTCCTTACACTCTGCCATAATATGAGAACAAGGGGTAATGTGTTTAAATGGATGGCAGGTAAATTTAAAACCAGTGAAAGAAAATACTTCTTCACCTAGCGTGCAGCTTCTGTGTAGAATTCACAGGTCAGAGATTCTGAGACGGCTGTTTCTTTTCAGAAAGAGTGAGATCAGAAGAGGACCGGAGATTTTGCCTTTCTTGCTACACAAGCTAAGGCCAAAATTAAGGCTGGTGTGGAAAGTATTTATTCCCTTGGATTTCAAAATTTCCATCAAAATGAAAACCCCATTGTTACGTTTGGGGCACTTTCAGACCTTCCCCCCACGCATATTTTGACTGCGAGAGGGAATGTTCAAGCCAGGATATGCGTGGGGTTCGGCCGGGCTGAAAGCCCACCCACCCACCCCAGCGCAGCTTTGCTGGCAAACACACACAGAGATACAGAGCAGGATTTCTAGTGAACTACATTTCCCACAATGCACTCCTGAATCATATGCCATGAACCTGAAAACTAAACCTTGGAACAAATGTTTGGGATTTTGAACTTCCCAGGCCTTATTCAAATATTGAAATATTCAAATATTTAAATATTTTTAAATTTTTAAAAAGACTAAAAATCTGAAAATCAAGATGTTTCTATGGAAAAAAATGGATTAATTCTAATATATTTAAATATTTAAATATTTTAAAAAGCTAAGAAATGAGATGTTCCTATGGAAACAAAAAGGATTCATTCTAAGGCTGCTTTCGCACATTATAAAATGGGCTGTTACAATAACTGGAGATAATGCAAGGTATTATAATTCTGCAATTGGTGAATGCACTATTCCCCTTTTATGCTACAAGATGTCAGGTTGTTAAGAGCCACTAAATGTGGCTTTTACAATGACCCAAGATCTTGCAGCATGAAAGGGGAATAGTGTATTCACACATGACAAAAATTGCAGACTTGTAATATCCGTTATTATCTCAAGCTATTATAATAGCTCATTTCGTAATATGTGAAAGCAGCCTAAAATAAGCCATATTATTTTCCATTAAGGGGGAGACCAAAATGCAGCAGAGATGGAGACAAAGACCACTTTCAGATAATTTCCGCCCCCCCGTGCATATTCTGGCTGTGGGAAGGAATGCACAGCCAGGATATGCACGGGGATCAGTTGGTCTTAAAGCCGCCCCGCGCAGCTTTTCTGGCAGACACGTGTATGGATGCAGAGCAGGAAATCGAGCTCTGTATCCTGGTGTGTATCTTCCGGCAAAGCTGCACAGGTGGTGACTTTCAGACTTGACGATCCCTGCGTATATCCTGGCTGCACATTCCCTCTCACAGCCAGAATATGTGCGCAGGGGGGAGGATGTCTGAAAGTGATCAAAGTAAGAGTAGGAAACAAAATCTGGTGTCTGGCAGCTGTGGGGGACTGGATGAGGGCTAACCGACTGTGACTGCATCCTGACAAGACTGAGGTTATGTTAGTGGGTAGGTCGGCAGAGGTGACGGCTCCATCGATTGATGGAGTCTGCCCCCTGCTGACGTCCCAGGTGCGGAACCTGGGGGTGCTCCTCGATGCGCACCTCCAGGTGGAGGCTGTGGCGAGGAGTGCCTTCCACCAGTTACATCTGGTGCGATGGCTTCGGCTGCTGGTTTCGGTTCCGGACTTGGCCATGATCAACCATGCTTTTATTACCTCTAGGTTAGACTAGTGCAACGTGCTCTACATGGGGCTACCTATGGTGATGGCTCGGAGGCTACAGCTGGTGCAGAATGCGGTGACTCAGCTCCTGGTGGGACTAGGCCACCGGGAGCACATTACACCAGTGCTCCGATCTCTGCACTGGCTGCCAGTAGTCTTCCGGGACTGATTCAAAGTGTTGGTTTTAACCTATAAAGCCTTACACGGTCTAGGCCCTGCTTATTTGCGAGACCGCCTCACCCCCCCGGGCTTTAGATTGGCTCGTGCGGTCATCTGGGGGCGCCTTGTTGGAGGTCCCTTGGGTTCTCTGCGGGGCCATGCAGAATAGGGCATTCCTGGTGGCCACGCCGCACCTTTGGAATTCTCTCCCGGTGGGGGAACAGTTGGCCCCAGACCTCCCGGCATTCCGCAGGAACTGCAAACCCTGGCTGTTCCATCAGGCATTTGGCGAGGGAGAAGGGTAGGGTGGAAAGTTAGGGAGGGTGGTATGGGGGTGTCTATGGTTGCCTTATTTTATTGTTGAATTGTGGGTTTTTAAAATTGAATTGAAATGTTTTTAGTATATGTATTGTTGTTAGCCCATTTGAGCTGCCTGTGGCGGGAGAAAACGGGATATAAATTTTGAAAATAAATATAATAAATAAATAAAATCCTTCTGGTGACCTCTTTTATTGGGCCAGCTGTAGTGGGTGCAATTAAGCAAGCTTCCAGGACATGCAGGGCCCTTCCTCAGGCAAATAGCAAGTCAGAACTCTAAGCTATATACTGATAGATAGATAGATAGATAGATAGATAGATAGATAGATAGATAGATATAGAGCGGATAGGGGGAAACCAACTAGGGGTGTGCATTAATACCGTTTTCTTTTATTTATGAAAATGAATGGACCTCCATTAGTTTTTGTAAATAAGGATTAAAAAAAAACAGATGAATAAGCAAACAATTGTTTACTTCCCTTCTATTTTTGTTTTAAAAATAAAATAAAAAATATATTTAAAAATTGTCCATGTGAAGAATGACCCCTGTTGCTATTTTGCACATGCGCAATGATTATTTTTTTAAAAAAATAATATTTTTAATTAAAAAAAATATTTTTAACTCAATGTACATGTGCAAAAAGGCGGCTAGATCATTCTGCTCCCTTTTCCAAAATGGTGCCATCGGCCATTTTGGAAAGGAGCAACCAGTCTGCACGTGCACGGAACAGCCGCTCTTCTTTTTCCAAAATGGCACCGACACGGCCGACCCCGTTTTGGAAAAGGGCCGTGCGTGCAAGGAACAGACCCGATGGCCATTTTGAGCAGTGATTTTTAAAATTCCTTTTTAAAATTAATTTTTGATTTAAAAAAATGAACAAACAAAAATTAACGAGTATTTTACAACAAAAAAAACCGAAATGAAAATGAACAAGGTGCTTTGTGCACACCCCTAAAAATAACAGCCACTCCCATGTTGTTGTTCTTTCATGTTTGCTTACACACGTCACTTGCTCTTCTCATGTATACATGCCATGTTAAACGTTCTTGCAGGATCTAGTCCACACAAAATCACTGTTTCTCCTGTTCAAAAAGTGTTTTTATTTACAGTGTAGGTTAAGGATAGGGAATCTTACCCTTTCCAATTCCTGGTTCTGGCCCACTCCCGTCCCCAGCCTCAAGCACTGGGAGTGTGAGATGTAGGAGTGGAGTTGAGCATTGCACAAAGAGGGCAACAAATGGAATCGGGGCACTCAGGGCTGGCCTTAGAATTTGCGGACCTCTGGGCAAAAATAAAATGTGACTGATGGCCCTGTCCCATCCCATGTGGCTTCACCCTCTCAGGGGCCTCCTCTCTGGGGCCCTACAGGTGATAGTGGGCATTTTTAGAGACATGTTAAAGTTCCGGATGTTTCAATCTTCCGGGTTTACAAGTCCACAAGTAAGTTCCGGATGCATTCTTCACACACACACTGCCCTGAGGCAGTTCCTGGATGCATTCTTCACACACACACTGCCCTGAGGCAGTTCCTGGATGCATTCTTCACACACACACTGCCCTGAGGCAGCCTAAAGTAGCCGTAGCTGTAGATGTGACAGGATGCCATGGAAACCAAGTGACTGATCACAGCTGCCTGGAGCAAAGCAGTTTACCAGGAGAACCTTTTACACACAAAAGTTCTGGGAGAAGTTTCATGCAGAAGTTCAAATATCCGGATGTTTAAGATCTGGATGAGTGATTTAGACACACAGAATGTTCAGGATGTTACAGCAAACATCCAGGAGAAATGCGTGTGTAAAAACACCCAGTGTTTGGGGTCCTGCTGAGAGTGAGTGAGGCGGGCAGCTTGTACTCTGTTCTTGTGAAAATAGGAGACACTGTGGGGGCCTCCCAGAAGATGAGATAAGAGTGGGGTCTGGGGCAGTTGCCTCGGTTTGCCCTGTGATAAGTAAGGCTGGAAAAGAAATTTTGGCCCAATTCCTTTTCCAACAGAATCTGGCCTTTTGATTGTTCCAGCTCGAATCCAGAGTGATCAATGTTCCGATCACACTGGGTGCTGTCATGTGGAAGCGGGGGTGCTCATCCCCAGACCACTCTGAGGGTGCACCCCCACGTCTTCCCACTTGTAGCACCTCCTGGCTGTGGTTGAAATGACCTGGTGGCTGCCACGGCACCTCTCCCCCACAACATAGAGTTGTAGACTAGAGGACTATGGTGTTGTCCAGGACAACCCCCAGCCATGACTGGAGCTCCAACAGCCGTCCACTGAGCATACGGATGGCAGACCTGCCTCCAGCCACTGCCCCAAATTTAGGCTGTCTGCTTTGCTGGCGGTGCTCTTGGATGTTCCGAAGAGCCGCCATTGGAGCTTCCTTGGACCCGGGACAGCCTGCCCCGCCTCTGCTCCACCTGCACATCTGGCAGACCACCTTGAAATGGACATCCTACCCCATACATGACTGGTAACTGTCGATAGTGCAGGGGCACAGGAGTGGGGGCTAGACAGGGGGCTAGATGGGGGTTCTATAGGGCTTCCAAGAGACTGGGGGGGCACATGCCACCCCATGCCCCTTACGAGTTACCTATGGCCCACCCGTGGGTGAGGCAGGACAGAGGGATGGATGCTATCCATGTGAAAACACCCAATCTGATCAAAATGATTGTGGGGGGGGATTTGTTTGCACATGTGCAAATGGACATTTTAAAAAATAATCAAATTCCATTGGTATTCCAATTGAACCTGGTTTTGATTGGAATACCACCCCCTGGTTTCAACCCAGCCCTAGTTGTAAGGCTGATTCTGGAGTCTCCACTTTCGGTTTATACCTTCTTGAGTGCATTTCTCAAGCGCACCCCCTCCTAACGCCTATCCAACCCAGTTAACTTAGACTTATTTTCAAAGTGGCCCATGAAATGGAAAGTGTCCTACCCCTACCCCTCCACCCCCAGTAGAGGTGCATAAACAAAGGTTATACTCACCACCAGCTCCAGACCCTACCTCTGGGTCCACTGGTCACTCTCCACCCCAGCTAGGAACTCCAGCCATGGACTCTTTCATCCTCTCCCTGAACATGTTGACACGGGGCTGGGCTTCCATCCAAGATCTCCAGTCTGGTCTTTCTGGGCATCTCACCTTATGGTGGTCAATGCAGTGGAAGGACCTCTCAACCTTTCCCTTTCTTCCTCCTGGGGAACCTAAAAGTGAACTCCGGACACAGAAGCAGGCTCCTATCTGCTAGGCCCATGTCTTTTCCTAAATCTTCCCTTGAGTTCCTCAGCCAGGCTTTTTATCCACTTCCTATTTCCTGTCTCCACCCTGCTCACCTCCCCTACTCCAACTGGAAGCAATTTGTCTTTTCCATGGAGCTGATTACAACTTCTTAGAGAGCCAACCTCTTAGGCTGCATTCTCATCTGCAGTGGCGGCGGTGGCAGCAGGAAGGGTGAGGGAGACACNTGGAAGCAATTTGTCTTTTCCATGGAGCTGATTACAACTTCTTAGAGAGCCAACCTCTTAGGCTGCATTCTCATCTGCGGTGGCGGCGGTGGCAGCGGGAAGGGTGAGGGAGACGCTGCAGTTTCTGCTGCGGTTTCTCTCGCGCATGTCAGGGCAGGATTTTGCACCCTGACATGTGCGAGGGAAGCCGTGGCAGATCCCCATTCGCACCGGCTCTTTTCCCAACCGCCAGCTCCTCCGCCCTGCCGCATCTCCCTCACTCCTCCCGCTGCCGCCACCGCTGCCACAGGTGAGAATGCAGCCTTAGAGAGACAGAGGCAGAATTTTCTTCAAAATATTGAGGGAATGGCGGATGGGGAGGGATGCTGGGGAAATGTCAGGAGACATTGACTTACCAAAGGCCGACACGTGCACGCTGACTGACCCATGTTCAGATGAGAGAAGTCCTGTGCCTTTCCTCCTGTCCGAGGGGCATAGCTGAAACAAGTACCCACAAAAATGAGTATTCCTGTTGAAACTGAAGTATTCAACCTGACCCAGAAAAAATCAGGTACTAATTGGTAACGTATTAGTGCCCAATGGACTAATGGAAACCAAGTCCCTATGAGGAAAGGTTGAAGGAGTTGGGTATGTTTAGCCTGGAGAAGAGACTAAGGGGAAACATGATAGCTTTCTTCAAATATCTGAAGGGCTGTCACATAGAAGATGGAGCAGACTTGTCCTCTGTTGCTCCTGAGGGCAAGACTAGAACCAATGGGCTCAAATTACAAGAAAGCAGATTTCAGCTAAACATTAGGAAGAATGACCTAATGGTAAGAGGTGTTAGACATTGGAACAGACAGTCTAGGGTGGTGGTGGGTTCTGCTTTGCTGGAGTTTTTCAAACAGAGGCTGGAGGACCATCTGTCAGGGATGCCGTAGATGTGGATTTCCTGCACTGAGCAGGGTGTTGGACTAGATCTTGGATGAGTTACCTTCCAACTCTATGATTCTGTGTTTCTATGACTATCCATTATACTGATTTACGGGTTTTCATCTCAGTTTTACAACTTCTGCTACCAATTTTCTGACTTCTGGTGCCCATTTTCTGGCTTCCGGTACTGATTTTCTGACAGCCTGATTCCTGTTCTGATGTATCAATTAGTCAATTGTAAATTAGTAGCTCAGCAATGGTAATACCAATTTTGGGGGTGTGGAGTGGGGTAATCGACTGTCGATCAGTACTTGAGTAACCCATTAGGCACCCAACACAGTAGTCGAAATTGCGAGTATTACCCATGGGTGGCAAATGAGCTACCTCTTTCAGCTCTCCCCATGGATCAGTCTGGGGGAGGGGAATGGCACTCCTTCCCCTGTCCCCCATCTTGTCTGCCCAGCTGCAGCTGCTCATCTCACACAACCAAGCAGCCAAAGTTATCAAAACTTTAGAGGCGGATGAGTTTATTCCTGTCCACCATGCCCCTAGCTTTGTGGGGAAACATCTTTCCCCTCCCCCATGATACTTACAGCAGTGGAAGGGTCACGTGCTTCAGTGACTTACCCCAGTCTGTCCTCTGGGCCTGATGCTGTAATTACCCAGGGACATCTCAGTATAGGACCCATTCCAACATCCAGAGGTTCTTGACTTCTCTATGAATACTTCACTAGGTTTTTGGGATATGGTATCTTGATTTTTAGAAGCCATAGCACTTTGACTCCTTGGAAACAGCCTTTCCTGTGTGCGTCTTTATTGGCATGTTTCATTTCCTTTTGATGGGAGGGTGTGGAAGTCAAAGAATTACTCAGTTTGATCAGTTTCGTAAAGCTGGTGCCTGGTAGCAATTATGTCTGACATGCAGAGTTTCTTTCTCATAGCGACAAGTTAGCCCGCTTGTCAAAGTGGAATTTATTCTAGGGACCCCGCGCCACGTTTCCTCCATTTAGATCAGTCTCTGAAAACATAAAAGGAGTTCTCACAGCTGTACGAACAAGAAATCCAAGTTGTTTAACTTACTGAAGGAACCTAACACCTGCCACTTTAGAAGATGAAGACGGGGCATTTTTAGACACTCATGAAAATCACAGGGCTTTGTAATCTCCTGCGACCATTCCTCTCCTGTGACCAAGGCGGCAGCGCTGGGAATCACGAGACTGCAACATCGCATCTGCATGGGGAACTCCCATGAGAATCGCAATGGGGGTGTTTTTAGATGTGCATGATGAAGAATCCTCGCAAGTCTCATGGGTGTTTTCAAATGCGCATCCGGAAACTTGCGATATCTACAGTTTACGAATGTGCATTAACACACAGACATTTCCTTGTGGCTCATGGGGGAGTAGTTTACACGTGCAGGTCATTCGCTTGGTTGATTTCCCTCCCGCGTGAATAGCACCTCATCTAAAAACATCCAAAGAGTAGCCCCAGTTTCTATGGTTTTCCTTGACTGAAAGCCCCCCAGAGCAGAGATCTGTCTCTAATTTATTTATTTGTTTGCTTGCATTTTTATCTCACACTTCCCATTAAGGTTCAGGGCAGGTTATAATAAATAAAATCAGTCAAAAATACACATCATTAAAACCAAATATAAAAATACCTGAATAAAAAACAGGTAAAATTACCTAACCGACCACTCTTCTACCCCTGCCTTTCAAACGCCTGGCCAAAGAAAAAGGCCTTACATTGCCTCCGGAAGGTGAGCAGGCTCAGGCTTAGATGAACGTTTAAGGGAAGGGAGTTCCAAAATTGTAGCAAAGTCACCGAGAATGCCTCTCTGGGTGCTCACACATGGGTAGAAAGCACCCCGGAACCTGGAGCCACTCAGTGGAGTCCCCACAGAGTAGCCACCACCGTGGACAGCGTGGGTGGGGAGCCCGTCACATGGGCCACCCCCTGGCTGCAGTTCATGGACTTGCACTAGCCACCACAGTTGACACTAGCACACTCCCTCCCTGCCCCCACTGGCCACCTGAGAGCTGGGCACTCGCTCCAGCAATCCTACTGTTCCTAGGCGGCCCGGGCACAGCAAGATTGCTGGCGCAGTCCCCAGCTGTCAGGTAGCCCCGAGGGACAATGTGGTTGCTCACACACCTCTCCCCCCTACCAGCTGCCAGTCGAGAGAGAGACATGCTAGTACTGACTCCAGTGGAAAAGGGAGTGTCACAGCCAGAAAAGGCTTCTTCCCTGACCATGACCCCCTGATTTCGGTGGCTACTGATCTCCTTTCCTGGTGGGATCAAAGGCACTGCCTGGAGTCAGGATCAAAGGCAGTGCATGGTCTGTTGGCTCCCGTCACCCAGCCCCCTCTCAGCTGAGTGGGCTCTGTCCTCCCCTATCTCAGCCACCGGTGCTAGAATGCTGAGAGGCGTCCGGAAGAGGGCAGTGCAGATTGTACCCCTCTCAGCTGAGAGAGGGGAGTGCAGATCATGCACCTCTCCGTTGAGAGGCAGCTGGGAGAGGGAAGTTCAGATTGCACCCCACTCAGCTAAGAGGGAAGCACAGATCACACCCCTAAGAGCCTCTGGAGACTTCTGCACTCCCCTCTCCTAGCTATCGGCATCTCTACGGTGCTGGCGGACCTGGGGCGAAGGAGGACCATAACAAGTGGGACCTGGTCCAGTGGTTACCTGGTCTCTCAGTTTGGGTTGGGTCAACCTGTGCTGTGTGCTCCACTTTCCCAGCAATTGCATGGCATGGGGCTGCACTGGGGCAGCCCCAGGGTGACCCCAGGGCAAACATATGTAAGGTGCCATTCAGGCAGCGAGTGATAACAGATGCTTCAAGGGTCCACTATGACACACCTGGGCTGGGAACTCACCCGGATGTCTCTTTCTGGGCTGGGAACTCACCCGGATGTCTCTTTCTGGGCTGGGAACTCACCCGGATGTGGAAACACTGCTGCCCGAGTTCAGGGAGGTAGCTGGCCCAGAATTGGTCCACAGACGATCCTCAGTCCACAGCCCGGTCCAAGGGTCGTCCAGGAAGGCCAATGTGAGTCATAACAGGTCAGTGCATCTGTTTGTGGCCACATCCTACAGGGAATCAGAGGCCACCATGGCCAGTTGCCATGGTAGCCCATGATTGGCCGCTATGGCTGCCCATCATGGCAGGGGGCGGGGCACTGTGGACACACTAGTGGCAGGGCTGCCCGGCCACCCATTTGTTCTGTTCCCCCTCCCTATCAGGGGTGGGGCAGTGCTTACTGGCAGAGCTGGTCAAAGGCATGTCAGTTCTGTGCCCTGACCTGATCCCAACAGGGCTTGCCCCACCTCCCAGAACATGTCGCCGGCACACCACCGCACGTTTATTGTCACTCAGACAGGTGAATCCAGGACTGAAGGGGGCACTGTTGGCAGCATCTCATTGGTTTCGCCCTATGTGTGCCCTCTCGCAAACTTGGAGAACCGATGGAACCCACAAGAGGGCGCTCCTGGCTGATTTCAGAGGCTGTGACAAGACATGAGGAGAGAGGTGAGCCTTCATAGTTAATAGGTATGTGCAGAGGGCACCCCATCCACTTTCCTTTTAGTTTTTGTTTTTGTTTACAAAAACGCCTTCATTTGGGGGGGGGTTATGTAAACAACCCTACTGTTTTGGGGTGGTTTTGTTTTGTTTTTATTTTTAAAAAAAATAAAAATTTAAAAACGACACAGCGCATGTGCACGTTGGTTACAGTGCCATTCTGTGCATGCGCAGCCCATGTCCAAAATGGCTGCCAGTGCCTTTTTGGAAAAGGGAAGCCAGTCTGCGCATGCCGATGCTGTTTTGAAAAAGGGTGCGCTTGCTCAGAACGGCCCTGGTGGCCATTTTGCATAGTCGCAGTGCCTTCATTTTATTTAATTTTTTTACTTTTAAAATGAAAACATATGAAAGCAAACGACAATTGTTTGCTTATTCATCCAGTTTTGTATTTTAGTTACTAAAACTAATGGGGCTCCATTTGTTTTAGGAACTAAAAAAAACCCCAACAAATTGCACAGTCCCACTAATCATTTCTATAGGGCTACTAGGCGTACACAGCACTTTACAATCACAGATTTTGGAGACAGGTCCCTGCCCAGAGCGCTTACAATTTAAGATGGGCATGGGTGAGGGGAATGTAGGAACAGACAGAGACACATTAATAACTGTTCAGAGCCAGGAACATTTCTGACATGATATAGTAGTAGTAGTAGTAGTAATTATAATAATTTGTAACCAGCTATTGACTTTGAAAGCTTAAGAGAGGTCCCTGCCCCAAGGAGCTTACAATCTAGAATGCACAAGGGGAGGGGAGACAAGGGAGAAGGGAACATAGGGAGCAACAGGGAGACATTTGTGAAGCTGAGAAGTTGCAGGTGCACGTGCTTACCGTAGTTACAAGTGGGACTGTAAAAGAAGCATAAAGGAACAATCAATGGAGTTTTATTTATTTATTTATTTATTTAATATATTTATACCCCGCCCCTCCTTCGAACAGCTCGGGGCGGCTAACAATCCAATATAAAACAATATTTAAAATATTTAAATCATCATAAAACTAACAACAATTAAAACAGAGATAGACCAAAAATTGTACTAAAAAATAAAGAAGGGTAGGGGGATAAAAAGCCCAATAACCCACCTTCCCACCCTCCCCAAAGGCCTGGCCGAACAGCCAAGTTTTACAAACTCACTGGAATGTTAAAAGGCTTGGGGCCAGGCGAGTTTCCTCTCAGAGGGAGTTCCAAAGATGCGGCCCAGCCACCGAGAATGCCCTGTCCATTGTGGCCCCCTGCTTAACATGGGGGACCTCCAAGAAGGCACCCCCGGTGGACTGAAGGAGCTGCTCTGGGGTGCGGAGGGCGAGGCGATCCCTGAGGTATATGGGGCTGAGATCGTAAAGGACCTTATAGATTAATACTAATACCTTGAACCTGGCTTGGCACGATATTGGCAGCCAGTGCAGAGCCCGGAGCACAGGTGTTATGTGGTCCCGGCAACTTGACACCAAAAGGAGGTGGGCCACCGCATTCTGCACTAGCTGCAGCCTCCAAACCAGGAACAAGGGCAGCCCCATGTAGAGCGTGTTGCAGTAGTCCAGCCTCGAGGTGACGAAGGCATGGATGAGGGAGGCCAGGTCCAGGCCGGAGACGTACAGACGCAACCTCCGCACCAGATACAACTGGTGGAAGGCAGCCTTTGCCACCCTCTCTACCTGCTGCTCCAGGCGGAGATCCACGTCCAGCACCACCCCCAGACTCTGGACCTGTTGAGCTACAGGAGGGCGAACACCCCCAATTAGGGGGGCTGACACTTCCCTCGCTCTCCCCACCAGCATCACTTCCGTCTTATCGGGGTTGAGCTTCAGTCTGTGCTGCCACATCCACTCTGCCATGACCTCCAAACACTGGGATAGTAGCAAGACAGCAGGGTCTGGGTCAGCTGAAAAATAGAGGTACACCTGAGTATCATCAGCATATTGATGACAACGCACCCCGAACCCTCTCCCCCAAGGGCTGCATGTAAACATTAAATAATAACGGAGACAGAGTAGAACCCTGCGGAATGCCGCAGGACAATGAGTGGGAGTGAGATGTTTTAGCTCCCAGCACTACCCGCTGGCTTCTCCTTGAGAGGAATGAGCAGAACCATTCAAGAATAGTCCCGTCCAGCCCCCCCAGGTCACGCAGCCATCTCAAAAACAGACCATGGTCCACGGTATCAAAGTCGTCCGAGAGATCTAGCAGGACGAGAAATATCAAACATCCTGCGTCTATCTCTCGGCGGAGATCATCGACCAAGGTCACCAACGCTGTCTCAGTACCATAGCCAGGGTGGAACCCAGATTGAAAAGGGTCCAGGAAACCAATGCTATCTAGATGCACCTGGAGCTGGATTGCCACCGCCCGTTCAATAACCTTCCCCCAAAAGAGGAGGTTAGAGACAGGTCAGTAGCTGGCGAGTGCGTCAACGTCCAATGATGGTTTCTTCAGCAGGGGGCGTACCACAGACTCCTTGAGGCTGGATGACAACCTCCCCTGCTACAAGGATGCGTTAACCACCCTCACCAGCACCGTCCCCAACATCCCCCTGGAGGCTTTCACCAACCAGGACGGGCATGGATCATGTTCACAACAGGTGGTTATCACAGACCCCAAGACATCCACCGCATCGGCTGGCATCACTTCCTGAAACTCCCCCCACAAAGATGGACCAGACGGGGCCTCCATCCCCCCATGCTCTCTACCTACTGCCTCTAATCCAGCGTCAAAGTCGCTCTGAATCTGAGCAATCTTGTCTGCAAAGTAGTTGACAAACTCCTCACAGCGGGCCTGGGACAAGTCCCCATCCAGGTGGAGGGAGGCCGGACTGACCAGCCCCTGCACCACCCAAAACAGCTCTGCCAGATGTGACTTCGCAGATGCTTTGAGGATAGCAAGGAACTCCTTCCTTGCTGTCCTCACAGCCTCAACATAGGACCGCAAATGGGTCCTATGGAGAAGTCGGTCGGAGTCAGATTGAGTCCGATGCCAGCGTTGCTCCAGCCTCCTGCCTACTTGCTTCATCCCCCACAGCCCCTCAGTAAACCAAGGGGCCCTGCGGTGACGAGACAGAGGCAGAGGGCATCTCGGAGCCACCCTGTCAATGGCCTCCTCCAGCACGCTGTTCCAACGCTGGACCAGCTCATCAAAAGAGTGACTGTCCAGATTCAAGGTTAACTCCCTCAGGACCTCTTGGAACCACTGAGGATCCATCAGCCTCCGAGGGCAGACCATCCTAACTGGCCCATTACCCCTCTGGAGGGGGTGCTCTGAGAGACTGGCCTGAAGGAGATAATGGTCTGTCCATGACAAGGGCACAGCTCTAACCTCCCCCACAACCGGACCCCCCACCTCAAGGCCAGAACCGAAGATCAGGTCGAGGATGTGCCCCCCCACGTGGGTCGGGCAGGTGACTTCCTGGGTCAAATCCATGGTTGCCATGGTGGTCATGAATTCTCGCTCCGCCCCAACAAGGCCGGCATCGACGTGAATGTTGAAGTCCCCCAGGACCAAGGTCCTGGAGGAGCCCAACACCACCTCCGAGGTCAGCTCTGCTAGAGTGGCAAGGGATGCTGCCGGGCAAGAAGGGGCCCAGTACACCAACAGCACCCCTAGCTTGCCCCCAGCCAAATCAAACACCACATGGAGGGCCTCAATACCTAAAATCTCCCGGACTGGATACCTCCTAACAGGCCAGTCCTCTCTCCTCCTCGGCCACCCGTGCGGGGCTGGTGCTGCATGGCATACCCAGCCGGAATGAGATCCACTAAAGTTGGTCCGGCCATCTTGTCCAGCCAGGTCTCCGTAATACATGCGAGTTAAGGAAGGTCCAGTGGAAGAGGTACGTTTTCCGGATGGCAGACACATGGCTATAATAGGTACAGCAAGTGAAGCTGCACTGGCACCCACGAGCCGGGGAGGGGGATGCACATGCATATAGAATACATTTTCACACCGGAGTGGAGTGCTCTGGCAGGGGGTCCATTCTGTCATCTGTGCCGGGGCCCGTTCCCACGGAGCTACACCCCTCTCAGAGAGATTATAATAATAATTAATACTTTTATTTATATAATGTGCCCCCCTCCCAAGTTCCTCCAAAATGGCACTCGGAGCTCTTCACAAAATACCATAAAAGGCATTAAGACACACAATACAATATCCTAAAATCTATTTAAAACTGTTAAGAGGGGGAAGGCAAAGAGGAAGGGAAAGATACACTAACGGGGAACCGGCAGTAGATCCTTTAAAAGCACCTGGAGAATAAACAAGTTTTTAAAAATAACCTGAATCACAACAGAATGCTTGTATTAGTTCAACTCTAGATTTATTTTGCATTTCTCAGAAGGTTTGGGGGACAGAAGGAGAGTACTTTCATGTATAACATTTCCCTTAGCCCTAATTATGACACATAACATAGGGTGTTTTCAGACGTGACGGGGCGGCTTCGTCCCGTCTCGAAAACAACCCGGAGATTCCCTGCTGGGATCACCCAGGCATGGCAAACAGATGTGCCGGGGATCCTGGCGGGGAATCAGAGAGGGGGCGGGGCCGCACGGCACAATGTGCGGTCGCACGGCCCCGCCCCCTCCACGCTGCCTCACCGCCCGCCCTCCGGGGAGACGGGCGGGCGGCGAGGCCAATACCGCCGCAGCGTCTGGCCGAGTTCACCACAGCCAGGAATCCTGCCGGGGATTCCGGGCCGTGATCGCCAACCAGACGTTACTCTTTTTTTATGCCCGCCTGGAATCACTTTCACCACGCTTCAGCCAATTTTCGTGCCGGTAGCCCGGGAAGCATGGTTGAAATTGACCCCATGTGGGTATTCAACGTGGCGAACATCTGGCGGCCGCCGAACAGACGTGCGGGGCACAGTGACCAACATGTAGGTATTCAGCGTGATTCACTGTGATCTCGTCACGTCTGAAAACACCCTCTGTGTGTTTTTGTTTTTTTTTAAAAATGATGCAAAGTTATTCAGACAGCTAAGAAGTCAAAAAAGCAGAAAGGGGCAGACGGCTATCATTAATGTTGGTTCAAAAGAGCAGACTTGTAACTTTCCAGCATCTGATCTGTGTTTCTAATACTTTTCAGGGTTTTGTACTGAATCAAAAATATGTTAAGAAATGGTGGGCTACTTCAAGATATGAAAACAAATACGATCTCTAAATCGTGTCTTTCCCAACGATTGGTTTTCATTAATTATTCCTTTTTTTAGGTTTCCAAGCAAAGAGCAATATATCTGGGCAGAAAGTCAAGATTCCTTTAAATTGTGGAGTATTATTATTTTTTTGCTTTAATTTATTGCGAGTTAACATAGCAGCGGTAATTACAGCCAGCTTTTTGTTGTTATTCTTGTCATGGAGCCTAGAGTTTAAAACTGAGGCCTGTGAAAGATTTGAAAGCACAGTCAAAACGATGGCATTTTCCTGCAATAGGTTAGGAAGTCTGTAGCCTTTTGACAAAAACTATTTCTCGGCTGAGTTGATCCACACCAAGATCAAGCATTGTGGGCAGAAGGACAGATTTAGGGCAGAGGGACTGGTATGAAAATTCATGTTCTGAAAGAGGTCCTGAACAGACATTACAAACAGAGATTGTTCTTATACTTGGTAGACAGCCAGTGTGGTGATGGACTTAGGTTTGGGAGTGTTAAAATCAGATTTGGGAGCGTTCAAATCCTGTCCTAGCCATGAACTTACTAGGTGTCCTTGGGCAAGTTGCAACCTCTCAGCCTCAGTTCACCATCTGCAAAATGGGAATATGTGTTTCTCTATCCTTGTGTTCCACTCACCCTTGTCCATATTAGATTGCAAACCCACTGGGCAGGGACCTGTCCCTGAAAATATGTCACTGCAAAGCGCTGCATATGCCTAGTTGTGCTATAAAAATGATAAGTAGTAGTATATTCTCAATAATAACCCTGTTCTTTTTGTGGCCAAGTCACTCCAATTCTTATTGTCAAGAGGGGGGAAAAAAACCACCACTGAGATTGCTTGATTTCATTTTTGGTTGCAATCTTGTGGCACCCAACACTGGACAGACCAAAAGTCAATAGCCATGTTCTGGGAAATGATCTGGAATTGCATGCCAAGCGAGGTGGTAAAATCACCATTGCTTGAAGTAGAGTGGAAACAACCAGTGCCTTTGCTTCCCACGGTGAATAGCCAATGTTGGAGTCGTATGTAGGGATGTGCGAACATGGTTTGGAAGTTCGGAGTTCGGCCCAAACTCGGCCTGTTCGGACGGCCGAACCCGAACTGACCGAACCAAACTAGATCCGAACATCGAAATGACCAAACAGTTCGGTGAGTTCAGCCATGTTCGGTTGAGTTCAGGCGGGAAAAACGTGACTGAAGACCCAGGGAGGGGGAGGCAGCTGTGGAGCAGACTTCCTGGTACCAGGGGGTGGAGAGGCTTGGAGTAGCAGCCAGCCTNGGAGGGGGATGCACATGCATATAGAATACATTTTCACACCGGAGTGGAGTGCTCTGGCAGGGGGTCCATTCTGTCATCTGTGCCGGGGCCCGTTCCCACGGAGCTACACCCCTCTCAGAGAGATTATAATAATAATTAATACTTTTATTTATATAATGTGCCCCCCTCCCAAGTTCCTCCAAAATGGCACTCGGAGCTCTTCACAAAATACCATAAAAGGCATTAAGACACACAATACAATATCCTAAAATCTATTTAAAACTGTTAAGAGGGGGAAGGCAAAGAGGAAGGGAAAGATACACTAACGGGGAACCGGCAGTAGATCCTTTAAAAGCACCTGGAGAATAAACAAGTTTTTAAAAATAACCTGAATCACAACAGAATGCTTGTATTAGTTCAACTCTAGATTTATTTTGCATTTCTCAGAAGGTTTGGGGGACAGAAGGAGAGTACTTTCATGTATAACATTTCCCTTAGCCCTAATTATGACACATAACATAGGGTGTTTTCAGACGTGACGGGGCGGCTTCGTCCCGTCTCGAAAACAACCCGGAGATTCCCTGCTGGGATCACCCAGGCATGGCAAACAGATGTGCCGGGGATCCTGGCGGGGAATCAGAGAGGGGGCGGGGCCGCACGGCACAATGTGCGGTCGCACGGCCCCGCCCCCTCCACGCTGCCTCACCGCCCGCCCTCCGGGGAGACGGGCGGGCGGCGAGGCCAATACCGCCGCAGCGTCTGGCCGAGTTCACCACAGCCAGGAATCCTGCCGGGGATTCCGGGCCGTGATCGCCAACCAGACGTTACTCTTTTTTTATGCCCACCTGGAATCACTTTCACCACGCTTCAGCCAATTTTCGTGCCGGTAGCCCGGGAAGCATGGTTGAAATTGACCCCATGTGGGTATTCAACGTGGCGAACATCTGGCGGCCGCCGAACAGACGTGCGGGGCACAGTGACCAACATGTAGGTATTCAGCGTGATTCACTGTGATCTCGTCACGTCTGAAAACACCCTCTGTGTGTTTTTGTTTTTTTTTAAAAATGATGCAAAGTTATTCAGACAGCTAAGAAGTCAAAAAAGCAGAAAGGGGCAGACGGCTATCATTAATGTTGGTTCAAAAGAGCAGACTTGTAACTTTCCAGCATCTGATCTGTGTTTCTAATACTTTTCAGGGTTTTGTACTGAATCAAAAATATGTTAAGAAATGGTGGGCTACTTCAAGATATGAAAACAAATACGATCTCTAAATCGTGTCTTTCCCAACGATTGGTTTTCATTAATTATTCCTTTTTTTAGGTTTCCAAGCAAAGAGCAATATATCTGGGCAGAAAGTCAAGATTCCTTTAAATTGTGGAGTATTATTATTTTTTTGCTTTAATTTATTGCGAGTTAACATAGCAGCGGTAATTACAGCCAGCTTTTTGTTGTTATTCTTGTCATGGAGCCTAGAGTTTAAAACTGAGGCCTGTGAAAGATTTGAAAGCACAGTCAAAACGATGGCATTTTCCTGCAATAGGTTAGGAAGTCTGTAGCCTTTTGACAAAAACTATTTCTCGGCTGAGTTGATCCACACCAAGATCAAGCATTGTGGGCAGAAGGACAGATTTAGGGCAGAGGGACTGGTATGAAAATTCATGTTCTGAAAGAGGTCCTGAACAGACATTACAAACAGAGATTGTTCTTATACTTGGTAGACAGCCAGTGTGGTGATGGACTTAGGTTTGGGAGTGTTAAAATCAGATTTGGGAGCGTTCAAATCCTGTCCTAGCCATGAACTTACTAGGTGTCCTTGGGCAAGTTGCAACCTCTCAGCCTCAGTTCACCATCTGCAAAATGGGAATATGTGTTTCTCTATCCTTGTGTTCCACTCACCCTTGTCCATATTAGATTGCAAACCCACTGGGCAGGGACCTGTCCCTGAAAATATGTCACTGCAAAGCGCTGCATATGCCTAGTTGTGCTATAAAAATGATAAGTAGTAGTATATTCTCAATAATAACCCTGTTCTTTTTGTGGCCAAGTCACTCGAATTCTTATTGTCAAGAGGGGGGAAAAAAACCACCAATGAGATTGCTTGATTTCATTTTTGGTTGCAATCTTGTGGCACCCAACACTGAACAGACCAAAAGTCAATAGCCATGTTCTGGGAAATGATCTGGAATTGCATGCCAAGCGAGGTGGTAAAATCACCATTGCTTGAAGTAGAGTGGAAACAACCAGTGCCTTTGCTTCCCACGGTGAATAGCCAATGTTGGAGTCGTATGTAGGGATGTGCGAACATGGTTTGGAAGTTCGGAGTTCGGCCCAAACTCGGCCTGTTCGGACGGCCGAACCCGAACTGACCGAACCAAACTAGATCCGAACATCGAAATGACCAAACAGTTCGGTGAGTTCAGCCACGTTCGGTTGAGTTCAGGCGGGAAAAACGTGACTGAAGACCCAGGGAGGGGGAGGCAGCTGTGGAGCAGACTTCCTGGTACCAGGGGGTGGAGAGGCTTGGAGTAGCAGCCAGCCTACCCAATCACCTTTCCTTTTTGACTGAACACTGGCTTCACAGTCTGCGATTGGCCAGGGGCTAGGCTGCACAGAGCCAATCGGCCTTGCAGTAAGGCGGGAGCAGCAAGTGACAAACTTCTTTGTCCTGCCCCCCTTCCAACACCTTCTGAGCCAGTCACTGATCTGTCAGCAGCATTTTCAGAAGGCTCCCGGACTCCCAGCAGTTTGCTTCCCTCATCCATTCAC
The DNA here is from genome assembly GCA_003113815.1 of Sphenodon punctatus. Lineage (NCBI taxonomy): Eukaryota > Metazoa > Chordata > Lepidosauria > Sphenodontia > Sphenodontidae > Sphenodon > Sphenodon punctatus. Next base: position 416,821 of record QEPC01013153.1, on the reverse strand, counting down.
AATCCTCCTCACATCTCACCCATCCAATAGAACTACCTCCCTATTATCATTTAGTTAGATTATATTAGATAGATTTAGAAGGTATTTTTATTTTTACGCCTCCCTGTGTTCTATCTCCCTACCCTCCATTGAACCTATTCCTTTTCCTCTCCCTCCATAGTCCATATTCCATCCCACATTCCCTTCCCCTGGTTTTTGATTTATTAGAGTAGGATTAGATTGATTTAGGTTTTATTTCAGTTTCTGTACCCCTCCCTGTGTTGTTTTGAGCTGTCTGTGTCCCCCCCCATCCCTGTGCAATATTGGAGAGAGAGAGATTATAGTAGTTGTTAGGTAGAATTATAGTTAGCTATTACAGTTAAGTTAGCTTAGTTTATAGAGATATAGTGATCTAGTTTTAGAGGGTGTTTTTAATATTCCATTATTTAGTTCCATGGGTTTTATAATAGTTATTAGATAGTTAAATAGCAGTTAAATTTAGTGTAGTATTAGATACATATAATATTTGATAAAAATTGAAAACAAAAATAATTTTAAAATATATTTAATAATTAATATAATTAATTGTGTGTGGTTTGTATAAATGGAGAAGGGAGTGATGAGAGGGTGAGGCCGCTCTGCTGCCCGTAAGGCAGCCAGGGAGGCACGTGGCAGGGCCGTGGCATCAGAGTGCCAGCAGTGGGCAGAAGCAGCAGCCCAAGCACATCCCCACGCCCCAAGATACGAAGGCCTGGTGGTGATGTTGGGTCTCGCTCTCCCAGCACTAAGGGCCAGGGGGTTGGGTGTCACCTCCTCGCAGTAGAAGAGGCTGTGGTGGCTGTGACATCTGAGGCAGCAGGTGATTCAGGGGATGAAGAATCCCATCAGGAGCCAGCATTGTCCCCCGACTCCCCCATTGTTGAGAGCCCGGTTAGAGGCAGGGCCCGATCCCTGGGCGGCAGCAGCAGCAGCTATAGGGGGCAGGGGGAGAGTGCTGCTCAGAGTGGGAGCAGCATGGGGAGTCCTACAGCCTCCGTCACTCTCTTTGTGGATGGGGACAGCGATGCAGAGATTTCTGTGGAGGAGGCCTCTGTATCTGGTGCTGCTGAGGTGATGGCTGTCCATCAACGAGCTGTGTCACCAGTGCCACCATGTCCTGCCCCTCCCAGGAGTGTGTCACCCGGTGCGGGCCAGAAGGCAGGAGAGGCTAAAAAATCATGGGTCTGGGAGCATTTTAAGGCGGTGCGGGCGGATGATCCCCAGGAGGTGCAGTGCACTTTGTGCAGCAAGGTGGTGAAGCGAAGGCAGGTGCTCACCAACCTAGGGACATCCGACATGTCCAGGCATCTAAAAATGTGCCACAGTGCCACTCTGCTAAGCGGGCAGGCTGGGTCAGTGGACGCAAGTGGGTTCCCAATTCACGTGGTCACTCGTCCTCCATCAGGCAACCGTCCCACTGCAGCAGCTGCCTCTAGCATCAGGAGCAGTATCGCTGCTAGGGAAGAGCAGCAGGAGCAGAAGCAGCAGCGTCAGCCCACAATGGAGGAGCTGGGGTGGGGGCAGCTTCCAAGGCCATTGACAGCTGGAGGGCGGCGTGGCTTTCAAGACACTGTCCCACACACCTGTTGGGCGAGATGATCGCTGTTGATGGCCAGCCCTTCTGTATTGTCAGGGACACAGGGTTTAAGTGGCTGATGGGGTTCCTGGCCCCCCAATTTAAGATGCCATGCTGCACCACCCTCAGCCGTACGGTGGTGCCAGGCCTGTACAGGGCATTGAAGGAGAGGGTGAAGGAGCAGCTGGCACTGGCAGCGACTGGGGGTGCCACTGTCCATTTTAAAACTGACCGGTGGTCCTCCAGGAATGCCTGGCACATTTACCTGGCAGTGACGGCGCACTGGTGGGAGGACCCAGAGTTGGCATTAGACAGTGGCATGAGGGGTCCTGAAGCAGGGTATAGGTGGGCCCTGCTTCAGGCTGAAGTCATGGACTGCCTCCACACTGCCAGGAACATAGAGGAAGCCCTGAATGCTGTGGTGAAGGAGTGGGTCACGCCAGGTGCACCGTTCACCCCGGGGTGTGTGGTGACTGATAATGCATCAAATATAGTGAGGGCTGTACGCGATGCGAAATTTATCAGCATCCCTTGCACCGCACACACCCTCCACATGGTGGTCATGGACGCTCCTGGCTTGGGGGAGAAGGGGATTGGGGAAGGCACCCTTAGCTCCCTGATAGAGTGGGGGAGGAAGCTGGCGGGGTTCTTTAACCGCAGTGTTAAGGGCAGCGAAATCCTCCGGGACAAGCAGGCTGAGCAAGGCTTCCCAGGGCATCTGCTGGTGCAGGATGTATCCATGAGGTGGATATCCACCTTCCTGATGCTTGAGTGGCTTGTGGAGCAGAAAGCTGCCTTGCATCAGGTGGAATTGGAAATGGAGACCGGGGCACCTCCAGACTTCAATGGGCCAGAATGGGAGATCGTGGCACAGACGGTCCTAGTTCTAAGACCGTTCCATGAGGTGACAGAGACCATAAGCTCATCCACAGCGATGATAAGCCAGGTGACCCCTCTGGTCCAGAGTCTCCACGGGAGTCTGGAGGAGATTATGGTGCAGGGGCAGAATTGTGGCCATAGGGGCAAGAAGCTGGGGCCTGAGGCGGTTGGGCTGGTGCAGAAGCTTAAGACAGGCCTGACGGCGAGGTTTGACAAGCTTCTGCAGCGGGGGGAATATGTTGTTGGAACAATGCTGGACCCCAGGGTCAAGGGCAGTGTGGCACGCAAGTCATCCCTCTACGGCCTCTGGAAAGATGATCTTGTGGGGAGGGTCTGAAAGGCAGAGCGGGCTCTTGAGAGCGCATGGCAGCAGCAGCAGCACCAGGACGCCCCAGGGTTGGTGGGAGCAGCCGCCCCTCTCAGCCAGTGGGGTCTATCCCTGCCCCCAGCATGAGCAGTAGCAGCAGCACCAGCTACAGCAGGATCAGCAGCAGCACCCCTACTGCCAGCAGTTCCTCCTCTGCACGGCCCACAAAAGGGCAGGGACTGACAGTGTGGCTGAGGGCAGTGGGGGCGGTGGTGCCCAGGGACAGCTATGAGAGGGAGTATGATGGCACCTCATCAGCAGTTGATACCTACCTGGACGAGGAGCCGTGCATTGATCCCAGCAGTGATTCCTTGGCCTACTGGGCCGGCAAGACCGACGTGTGGCTGGCCCTGTCCAAAGTGGCCAGGGGATTATTGTCATGCCCACCAACCAGTGTCCCCAGCGAGCGGTTGTTCTCTGTTACGGGGGACATTTGCTCCCCGCACCTCCTGAGACTAGGAGCCAAGTTGGTGGAGCAGTTGATCTTCTTGAAGGTCAACCTTCCACTGCTGGGATTCCCCGAGCTGCCCCTAGACAAGAAGTGATGGTGCAGTGGCACATGCCATCTCATGCCAGGGGCAGTCTTGGGAAGGGGCTCTTCATCAATAAGGGCTGCTGCTGCTGAGCTGTGATGCTGTCTCTCCCTTCCACTGCTTCAGTGGCACCCTACCTGCCCCCTCCCTCTCTCTCTCTCTCTCTCTCTCTCTCTCTCTCTCTCTCTCTCTCTC
>QEPC01013153.1:399424-412946 GCA_003113815.1 Sphenodon punctatus | reverse complement strand
GGCTAGATGATCTCACCCCGCATATCTGACTGGCTCCCTCTCGCGCATGCTGCACAGTCTTCACGAGCCTATCTGAGTGCCCTGACAACAAACTAATGCACTAACAAACTAATTAGTCTTTTGGCCTGCCTCCCGGAACCTGGGGGAAAGGCATGAGTGGTGCAGGGGACCTAGGAGCAAGGGCCGCACCTGCCGGCATTTCATAGCTGTGTTGGACAGCATATTCTACAGCCCCTGCCACGGCCGCCCGCCAGTTGCAGACCGACTGGTGGAAGAGCTCCAGGTCGGCCCTCACAGTGGAGACGTACTTGGAGACATACTCTGAGTATGCCTCCACCTTCTTCTCCCTCAACTCGACTGCCTGGAACTGTTCCACCAGTTGGTCTTCCATTACCTGGAGACAGTCCATAAAGTCCCGGCTGGTCCCCTGCACCTCGCCACAAAAGGTCCTTGCCGCTGCAGACTTCTGCTTCTGGGGGGGGCTCCACATCTGAGCTGGGGGGGGAAGGTCTTCGCATGCGGTGCCGCTTCTGTCTTGCCTTCCACCCCCCACCCCACCCCCCTTCTGCTGCTCCACAGCCATGCAAGACTCCTGGGCCTGAGCCACCTTCTTCCCATGGGCCTTCTCTATATGGGTGATTAGTCCAGATGTGGTGCCCTCTCTCTGCCTCCAGAATCTTTTCTTGCAGATCTAAAGAGCATAAAAACAAAGATAGGAACATAAGAAATGCCATACTGTGTCAGACCAATGGTCTGTGTCAAGCCCTGCCTGCATTCTGTCTCCACAAGTGGGTGGACACCAACCTCTCTCTGCAGTGGAGTTCCATTCATAACAGGTCATCGAGGGCAATGCATGCATGTATACCCGATTGTTCCAGCCCCCATGCCTTATCTTGCAGACAGCGAACCCGTCCTCATCATACAAATTCCAGACATTGGACCTGGTCTGTCCAATGTGTGGATGTGGCAGCTCCGTCTGCATGTCTTCCGTGGCCTGGCACCAGTGCTGGGGTCAGCATCCGAATCCTCTCTGAATCAGGAACACATAAACAACACCTAAGTGTCATGCATTTAAGATGATGCCTCTAGTCCTCCCTCCTTCGGTTCGAGGGATTGCAACTAGAAAGCCCCTGACTGGCACGTTCAAATCCTGCCCTTATTTGGGGGTGCGTAGGGAATGGGATGGCAACTGGAGAGTCCCTGAAGAGCCTTGCTACCCTGGCACATGTTTGGGTGGGGTGCTGCTTGTGCCAGAGCCCCCCACACTACAGTACCTAGCACTCTCTGTGGCATACAGAGAGTGCTAGGGGATGCTGCTAGTGCTAGGGGACCCTGCCTGGCTGGCACGTGCCAATCCTGCCCTCCCAGGGGTACTAGGGAATGTTAGGTATTGCAACTAGAAAGCCTCTGGCAGTGGCTGGCACGTGGAAATCCTGCCCTTATTTGGGGGTGCGTAGGGAAGTAAAAAAAAAAGTTTACAAACCTGCCAGCACCTCCTGAGGCCGCCGCTTGCTCCACTTGCTCCTCCTCCGAGGAGCCGCGCACCACCACCGGAGGTATAGTATAGGCAGCAACCTCCTCCTCCTCAAGCGGCAAGTTGGCCTCCAGCCGGGTAATAAACACCACAGCTTTCTTCATTTTTTTTTTTTTAAATCACACACACACAGCCAAAACACAGTCAGTCACCCACAACACACACCAACACTCACCAACCACCACAACAACAACAGCCAAAACACACAAACTGAACAGCCACCCAGGCAAACACACACTCACTCGCCACACAGCTCCGAACGCACTTGAATTACCTGTTTCCGGCACGATCACGCGCTCTCACGATACTCTTCCAAATGCCGAACCAAACATGACCGATCCGAACAGCCGAACCCGAACCTGACAACCGAACTAAACTGCCGAGCTGAATGCAAGAACCAAACTGCAACCTGTTCGCACAGCGCTAGTCGTATGTTGGGTGCCCAATCCGTACACAAGTACGGAGTCAGGACCACCTGATTATCGTAAAAGGCCAGGTATCACTGTTACTGATTTACTATTTTTGAGTGGTAAAACTGTAAATCAGTAAAGAAACCGGGACTGAAAGTTGGAAAATCAGTATTGGAGGTAGGAAAATTGGGACGGTAACTTACGTTTTGTTCAATTTTACTAATTATCAATGTACCATTTTTCTGTCCAGTCCCATTTATTTAGCAATTGTTTTAAAAAGTACAATCTGTAAAAAAGAAAGTCAGAAAGGGTCGGTAAAACAGAAAGTTGGTAACGGTAATACCCAGTACCTTGGGCAGTTGGGTACTCCTGGGTACCAATCAGATACCTGGAATGTCAGGTATTATCCATTTCAGCTCCAGATCTGCAACCACATGGACTAGGATTATAAGGAGCTGCCTGAATCAAACCAATTGTCCATCTTAGCTCAGTATTGTCATCACCTGACATGGCAGCAGGGTTTGAACTAGCAGAGGCCTTACCAAGGCGCACTACCTGAGACCTCCAGGATCCCCGACAAAGGCCTCACCCAGGTCCTGAATTGGAGATGCCAGGGATTGAATTTGGAACCTTATACATGCAACGCATGGCGCACTACTACCTGAGCCACAGCCCACCCAGTACTAGAAAACTGAGATTCTCACAAATTGACTCCAGAAGCTGGGACTTTGAAGAAGAAACAGCAAAGAACAAAACTCTTAATATTGGTCTTGTTAACATTCTTCACCTACCAAGCAGTAAGACTTCTCAGTTACATCTCTTCCCCACAAGATTATTCTTCCTCTTGGGGAGGGAGAGGGGGAGACAGTTCAAATTCCATTAGACATTTACTATTGGAAGCGCTGCACTGAGCATGTACATTAGATCTCTCTGTAACATTTTTTTCATTGCTGGTTTTGCTTTCCCCATTGTGGTCTTTGCCGCTTTTACCCTCTGACAGTTTGAAAATTGCTGGCACATGAAAATCCTTCAGAGAATTACTCCCATGGAAGTACTCCAGCCAAAGGGTTCATTGTGATGGATGGTTAGCAAGTTATGCTCCCTGCACCTGTACGCAACCTCCCACAGGCACAGATTCCTGTGCTGACTGGTTGATCATGACGGGGCCACTAAGTCAACCCCAGTTACTAAATCACTTAGCAATGGATGACTGGCTCCTCCTGGTCTCCATTTGCTAACTGTGGTTAATACCCGCATTTTCAAGTACCATCATGGTACTTGATGGGCTACCTCATCAATGATTGGGTAACCAGATATTTGAAAAATTGGTAATGTCTGGTACCGATTTTACAGTTTTCCTGTTAACACTCAATAAAGTGGGATGGAAAAACCAAATAATCGTGACAGAAAACCAAAAAATCGAGACTGGAAGTTGATATTCCCAAACCAGAAGTCAATATTCTAGAGCATTCTGGAACATTCCAGGACATTGGGTACCCAAATCGGGTAGAAATCAGGTTCCAATTGGTACCCGATATTTTCAAGTCAGTTTGAGCACCGGAAATTCAACCGGTATACCTGTTTTTGTGGGTACTCATTTCCGCTCTAGTCTCCAACTGTCCCAGACCTGCCAAAACAGTTGAGCAGTAGTGGGTACTACATACATTCAAGGTCCAGTTGCTTTCCATCCATTCCATCTCTGAGCACCTTCAGTTCTTCCAGACCTGGAAGGTGCCGGTGGGAAGGAACTAAATCTAGTCCATCAGAAGAAAATAATGTTCCTCTTCATAGCCATGTATAAAAATGATTGTCTCCATATTATTTAATTATCCCCTATGAGATAATTATAAGAGACTAATCAGCTAGTAAAGTGATGATGCGTGTCTCAGGCAAGAACCCAAGGAGACACACCCACATACCCAAAAAAGGCAGAACTAGTCCTCTTTGTTGTTAGATCCCATACATGTTCAGTGTGATCTTTTATTTTTATGGTTTGCTGAAAATCAATTGAACATTTTTTCTTAGGCAATCGAGAAAGAGGGCGCTTTCAAACATGACGGTGGCCCGCTTTGCCATGGTTTCCCCCGCTTTGGCACAGGGGCCACCATCACGTTTCAAAGCAGCCAGGAAGCAGCCACCAGATGTTTCTGTGGTATAGAGCCTGACCATGGAGGAAGCTAACCTGAGCGTTGCCTCTATATAAATCGATAGTGAGAGTGTTATGTATAGTTCTGGTTGCCACATTCAAAAAAAGATATAGTATAAATAGAAAAGGTACAGAGAAGGGCAACAAAAATGATAAGGCGTATGGAACAGCCTCCCTATGAATCTGTCTCTTATACACATCTAGATGTGTATAAGAGACAGGTATGCAGTTCTGGTCACCCCATCTCAAAAAAGATATAGTATAAATAGAAAAGGTACAGAGAAGGGCAACAAAAATTATCAAGGGTATGGAACAGTTCCCCTATGAAGACAGACTGGATAGGTTGGGGCTCTTCAGCCTGGAGAAGACACGACTGAGAATATGATAGGAATTTATAAAAACATGAGTGGTGTGGAATGAGTATATAGGGAACGATTATTTACCCTCTCAGATAGTACTAGAACCCCAGGAAACTAACAAGTAGCAGATTTAAAACAAATGAAATAAAGTATTTTTTCATTCAGCACACAATATAAGTTGTGGAATTTGTTGCCAGAAAATGTGATAAAGGCTAGGAATATAGCTGGGTTTAAAAAAGGATTGGACACGTTTCTGGAGGATAGATCCATTAGCAGCTATTCGCCAGGTAGGTTTTGGGGAATGTAATCTCTTACTGTCAGGAACTGGGAGTGAACAACAGGGAACAGATCACCCCACTGTGCCCTGTTGGATATCCTAAAGACTGAGGGTGATTTCAGACGTTACGTTGGGGGCATTCACCCCGGCTGAACCACAGTCAAACGTGGCCTGCGTTTGACTGTGGTGCACGTCTGTTGACTCTCCGCCAGATGTGCACGACAGTTAAACGTGGGCTGCGTTTGCATTCACCACACTTCTGGACCCCCGGATGCGAGGGGGTCGAGAAGTGTGGTGAATAGCCACCACGGCCATGGTGAACGGAAAGTAATGTCTGGTTACTTACCGTTCACCGCGGTCAATGGCAATCACCCCCGCTCGTGGTTGCGGCAGCGGCTGGATTGCCCATCGGGAGGGGGGAGATCCGCTGGGGAACACAGGGGGCAGGGCCCCTTTAGATGTTATGGCCGGGCACTTTAACCACAGGCCGTGGGGTGGTTCGGACCACAGTCGGGGGCGAAGGGGGAGACGTCTGTTGGCTCGCCTCTTCACCCCCGGCCGTGGTCCGAACCACCCCAACGGCTAGTGGTGAAAGCGCCTGGCTGTAACGTCTGAAATCACCCTGAGACTGGCTGCCCTTTTCCAAAATGGTGTCAGTGCTGCCAATGCTATTTTGGGAAAGGGCCGCACATGCGTACAATGGCCCTGGTAGCCACTTGCGTATCCGCATTGATTTTTAATTTTAAAAATAATTTTTAATAAATTAAATGGAGGGAAAAATGAAAACAGATTAGCGCAAACAGCAATCGTTCACGTATTCATCCATTTCCATAACATTAGTCAAGAAAAATGATGGAGCTCCGTTCATTTTCACAACTAATTAAAATGGTACAAATTGTACATTCTTGCAGGAAATGGCCATGACCAAGGCAAATGACCGCCGGACCGAAAAGAAAAAACACCAGAAGAAGGTAGGGTTCTTTATAAATAATCCCCCAAATGAAGGGTTTTTTTAAAAATGAAAAACGAAAGGTGTGCATTACGCACTCCCTACCTCACAAGTCTAAGCTGACCTAACAGTCCCTTTCCTATCTGGCATTGTCTTACTTTCCTGCTCAGCAATCAGAGTCCCCACAGACTGGCTGACCACGATCGCCATCTTGGCTGCCTTTGCCTTGGACACGGTCATGGGTTTGTCATTTATTTATTTATTTATATTTGGATTTTTATCCTGCCCTTTCCCAAAGGCTCAGGTCAGCTGACAACATAAAATGGGGAGGGATGGAGATACATAAAAAACAGTCAAAAATATTAAACTACATAAAATTCCAAGTTAAAAAAAAATGCATGCCCTCAAGCCCTCAGTCCTATCCCCACTTGCTAAATGCCTGGCCAAATAAATAGGTCTTACATTGCCTTCAGAAATGGCTTGGGCTTTCACCCAACATTCAATTATTTTCTCCAAGCTATCAACTACAGGTACTACTGTACTAGGGATGTGCAGGGGGAGGGGCAAATTTTGTATGTTTCCTATTCTCTGCCATTTTTTGTGATTTTCTGTCCCAAAATTTGGGAATCTGTTTAAGGGGGGGGGAGGACCAGTGACAGCTGGTACAGTTGGTAGGGAAGCAAGCAAGAATGGGTAGGGAGGGGGAAGTCTGTGTGTGTAGCCTCTGAGTGTATAAAGAGGCACACAATCCTGTGTGTGTGTCTTTGTGTGTCTGTGTGCGTGCACATCTGCACTAGGGATCGGCGAATGCAGTTCGGAAGTTTGGAGTTCAGCCCGAACTCGGTCTGTTCGGATGACCGAACCCGAATCCAAACACAAACTGACCGAACTGAACTAGATTCCGAATGTCGAAATGACTGAACAGTTCGGTCAGTTCGGATCGCGTTTGGGTGGGTTCGGGTGGCAAAAACGTGTCACTGGAAGACAAAAACCTGACAGGGAGGGGGAGTCAGCTGAGGAGCAGATTTCCAGGCACCAGGGGTGGAGAGGTTTGGAGTAGCAGCCAACCTACCCAATCACCATCCCTTTTCGCCTCAGACCACTGGCTTGGCAGTCTGCGATTGGCCACGGGCTAGGCTGCATGGAGTCAATGGGGCTTGCAGTGAGGCGGGCACAGCAAGAAACAAAACTGATTACCTCCCCACTTCCCAACACCTTCTGTTCCTGAATAGCAGACGTTTCAGAAGGCTCCCTCTCTCCCAGCAGTTTTTGTTCCTTCTTATTCCTAATCCATTGCCATCCTCCTCCTATTTCACCCATCCAACCCATTTACCTCCATATTATCATTTATTTAGATTATATTAGATAGATTTAGGTGTTATTTTTTGTTTTTACCTCTCCCTATGTTCCCTGTGTTCAATCTTCCTCTCTCCCTCCCTCCCTCCATTGAATCCTTTCCCTCTCCCTCTTATTCCATCCCTGATTCCCTTCCCCTGTTCTAAGTTTTGGATTTATTTAGAGTAGGATTATTATTAGATTGATTTTCATTTCAGTTTTGTACCCCTCCCTGTGTTCTTTGTGTTTCCCCCTGTTTAATATTGGATATATAGATAGATAGTTATTAGATAGACAGTTACTATATAGATATACATAGTAGTTAGCTTAGTTATAGAGCTAGATAGAGATACAGTGTGTTTGTAGGACAAGGCCTTTGTAGTTAATTATTAGGATATTCCATTTAGTTCAATAGGTTTTAGAATAGTTAATAGCAGTTAGATTTAGTGTAGAGATAGATAGATATAAAAAAAGAAACAGCCACTCAAGCCCCAGGACCCACTGTCATGGGTCTGGGGCCATCATTCATCGGACAGAGGCAATGTCATTCCACTGCACCAAGAAACAGCAACTCCAGCCCCAGGACCCACTGTCATGGTTCTGGGGCCAAGTAACAGGCAGGGAGGGCTGTGACCAATACCTAGAAACTGCCACTCTAGCCCCAGGACCCACCGTCAGGGTTCTGGGGCCAAGTTACAGGCAAAACAGCCACTCCAGTCCCAGGACTCACTGTCATGGTTCTGGGGCCAAGTTACAGGCAGCGAGGGCTGTGGCTAATATCTAAAAGCTGCCACTCTAGCCCCAGGACCCACCATCATGGGTCTCGGGCCATCATTCCTCACACAGAGAGCCTTTTTCCGAATGCCTGAACTGAACCGAACACGACCGAACCAACCGACCGAACCCAAATGTGGCGACCGAACCAAAAGGCCGAACTGAACAGGTGAACCGAACCGAATGGCCGAACCCAAACCGTGATGTGTTCGCCCATCCTTAATGTGCACGGGTGGTGAATAGGAATGTGCGAACAGAACGTGGTTCGGAAGTTCGGACGTTCGGTCATTCGGTTCAAAACCCAAGTTCGGGTTCAGTTATTCGGTTTGGTGGAGTTCGGTTCGGTCAAACCTGGCCGAACATTTGAAAATAGCGCTATCGATACCGATACCGAATTCGAAGATTTTTTTTGGTATTGGTATCATTTGGCCCTAAAACCACCCCTGGTCTCCACCCCTGGTGCCAGGAAGTCGGTTCCTCTGCTGCCTCCTCCTTCCAGTTACGTTCTTCCCTCCTGAAGTCACGTTTTTCCCACCCCCGAACTCATCCGAACTCATCCAAACATGACCAAACTGTTTGGCCGTTTTTGAGCTCGGTTCGGACGTTTGGTTCAGGCGTCCGAACAGACCGAGTTCGGTCAGAACTTCGAACATCCGAACTGCGTTTGCACATCCCTAAGTGTGAACCATCTATGAAAAGCAAAAGTCCCTGGTATCAATGAGCCTCAGAGCATCAGGCAGGAGGGGATCCCTCTCCCGTCCCAGGCAATGGCATCCTGCTCAGTAGTGTCATTCACGCAATATATGGATTTGGTTCTCTGGACACAGTTCTACTCCAGCAGTTTGTTGAAACAGGCCAAGCCCCCAAACCACAAAGCACTCAAAGATCAGAAGTAAACCTAAATCAAAGTAAACCTAAATCAAACCCGTCTATTTATCATTGTTGTTGGGGCGACAGACCCCACCCCCTGACCACCAAAAGATACTGTGAAACATGACTTCTAGACGAACAATTTAAAACAGGGACTGAGAAGTTAAAATGGTGAGGCACAAAGTACACTAACACATACCTGGAAATGGCAGGGAGGTATTTGTGTTTCCAATACAGAAGCCAAAAGGAGTTTGTGTATATTTGTGTATTAAAAGATTGCTTTTAAATCATAGCCTTGTGGATTTCAACCGTTTTAACTGAAATAAATAAACTTACTGCACCATGCAGTCCATTATTCACAGAAAGACTCTTATTTGTAGTTGTCTGTGACTTTGTGTTTTGATTAGATTGCAAGCTCCATGGAGCAGGGACTCTCTTTATGGGTATTTTCATGCTTGACAGCTCTTTGAGACGCCACGCTTTGATTCTGCCCATGGCGAGAGCCCTCACCATGGGCAGGAGTTGGCTCAACAACCAAACAAATGCACTGGCGGCTGGGGCTAGGGACAGGGACAGGGAGGGGAGCAGGTGGGGGACGTGTGGACATGGGTCCGCATGGCCATGCGCCCCGCGCTGCTCAGTGTGGCCCATCCTACTCTCTGATGGGTGGGTGCAGCGACCTAGGAGGCCACCAGGGCCCAGCCAGAAGAGCTCGATGACTTGTAGAGCTATATAAATGATAAGTAGCAGCAGCAGTAGTTCTTATCCAAGCCGTCCGTAGCAGATAGTGGGCGCCTTTCCACGTTACTTACTGCGCGTAATTTGCCTCAGGAAAGAACCTGGAAGGTAAAGCATGTGCGGGGTTTGTAACATGAGATTGTCTCCTCCCCACCCGCGATGCATTTTTACTGGCAATCCTGTGGGCGGTTGCAGAGCTGGATTTCTCGACCCTACAATCCACCTGCAGGATCGCCGGTGAAAATGCGCAGGGGGGAGGGGTCCCATGTTACAAACCTCATGCATGCTTTGCCGGATTCTTTCACGGAGGCAAGGAATGTGGGAAAGCACCCAGAGATGGCAAGTCTCTAAGCCTAGTTTCCACTTTCATTATGGGCCAAGCCTAGAGCCCTTTTACATGAGATGCTCCCCCGCATGGACATCCATCATCCACACTGGGGAGCATACCATATAAATGTGGGGGTGCATGGGTACGAGCTCCTGTGACCCATTCATCCCCATGCACACACCCCCACTCATGGAGCAACCAACAACAATGCAGGGTGCTCCATGCATGGAAATGAGGGGAGGATGGGTGTGCAGTTGCACCCGTTTGCACCCTGTTCCCCGCACTGCCCCAGCAGCGGCAGACTCAGGAACCACCCCCTCAGCCGTGGCCCATTTAAAAAGGGCCTACGTCTCTGCTTACAATTGCTCCCAGTGACCTACTCATGCTCAGAGGAGATTTCAGCATTACACATATTTTTTTTAAAGGCTGGTTAAATTTGTGTAGATTTAAGATCGTTTAAAAAGTCTTTTGCTATTTGTTTGTTTCTTGTTTTACTTGCCCCTTGAACTTCAGAACCTTGTCAAGGTTACCTAATACCCGGCGCTCTGCCTAATATATTTTTTGGTATGTTAATGAAATGATCTATCCGACTGGCCCTAGGTGCCCGCGCACAATCCTAGCTTCATTTCCATTAGGAGGTAGAATACAAGATGCTTTTATCCTGGGGAAATATGATCAGTCTGAGAGAAAAACATTCCACTCAAGCATTCGAGGGCCCTGGATGGCTGTCAGCTCTCTCAGGCAGGCCTCTAAATGGATTCTCCCTGGGACTCTGGAAGGTTACAAAAGCAGATGTCTACAAGACACAATTTCCCATTTCCCCTCACACGGCGAGGCTGACTCATATTGCTGTGCGAGGAAGCCACTGCCAGAACAGCCTCTAATATCTAGAGGCATTAAGCCTCAGGAAACAGCATTCTTCATTCTCTGCTTGCAGCAATTCCTTCAGTAGCACATTATTAAACCACAGCTAATTATTAAATATTTAACAAAGCCTTTATAGCACATTGACTGAAACAACCTACATAGGCAAAGCTGCACAGGCTGATTCCTCAGTGTGCAGAGCATGGGAGACATCAAAAGGCACTGATGTTTCTAAACTACAGAACACCAGTCCAAGTTTGGGTAGAGAGGTTCACTGGCTTGCAGGAGATTAAGTGGCTCAGTGGTTACGTTTCAGCTGTCGAGTGGAACTGAAATATTCTCTGTGAGGATGATATTGGTTTCAAATTTGGCTGCTTTGTCAGCTGCATCTAGCCTTGCTGACATACAAGTTGTAACACTGCAAAGGGTCAGTCTCCAACAGACATCAATAGAGAGATTCTAGACACAGAGGACACGGTCCTCAGCTGTTCAGGTTGGAAGGGGATACGTACGTTGCACACCAGAGTGATCAGCTAGACCGAAATGGGTGCTAAGTCCTCATTCATGGCAAGAAGCATTGTTGCCCCTCACCCACTTTCATTTGCCCATGCAGTATTATCTTATAATGGGTTCTGGCATATCCTTGATGGACCAATAGTGAGGACCAGTAGTAGGCTTGCAGAGATATCTCCCTTCCAGGCAAGGCAATATTAAAAACTCCTAAAGTAGAACTGCAATACATAGCAGAATATTCACTTGTGGGGCGGTTGGGTTCAGTATTATGTGCGCTGTCGTCAACCAGAACAACATTCATCATGATGTTCGAGCAACTGAATTTTTGCAATGTTGGTTGTTTTTATTCATTTCTGGTTTTAGTTTTTTTTTTCTGGTTTTGTTTGTTTTCAACTTTCAGTCATTTCCACCAGTAACCATAAAAACAGGTGGGTTAAAAACTGGAATCAGACAAGCCGCCGGAAACAGATGATTGAAACTCATGGACTGACCTAAATGAATGGAATGCTTGAAACAAAGGAAGACCATGAAAAGATAAAAATGGGCAATCAAACGAAGATTAGTTGGACACCGCTGAATACCCAGTTCATTTGTTGTGGCTTGCATAATTCGGATTTGACCGTTTTGCTCATTTTGGTGGGTACTAGAGCTAAAATGAGTACCTGATTTGGTACCCACGATTTTGGGGCACTGTGTTAGGTATCTGAATAAGTACTTGAATATCAATTGAGTATTCAAAAAAAACAAAATAGCAACAACCGATATACCAAAATACTGAAATATCAAAATCCAGTATTCCACAAATACTGAGTTTTTAAAAAATAATAATAATCCCCAAATCCAGGATGAAATCTGGGATCAAATTGGGACTAGGGATGGCTGAACTCTGTTCGGAAGTTCGGAGTTCGGACCAAACTCGACCAGTTCGGTCGACCGAACCAAACTTCCAAACGTAACTCAATTTTCGAACGGAACCGAATTTCCGAACTCGGTTCTGTTTGCCCATCCCTATAAGATAATATTCCATTTAGTTCAATGGGGTTTGAATTTACAAACTCTGATTGGAAATTCAGAGTTCGGACCAAACTCGAATAGTTCGGTTGACCAAACCAAACTTCCGAACCGAACTCGATTTTCGAACCGAACCGAACCAAATTCCGAACTCGGTTCTGTTCGTTCATTCCTAATTGGGACAAATCTGGGACAAAATTGAGACAAAATTGGGATTTTGGTATACCGGTTATCAGTATTTTGTCATGTTAGTATTGCAGGTACCCGATTAAAAACTGGTCTGGGTACCAAAAAGAGATGGAAATTCAGATTTAAATTTGGATTAAACTGTGATTTGGATTCAGATTCACCTGGTTCATATTTGATTCAGTTTGAATTTGGATTCAGTTCTTATTCCCTCCCCCCCCCCTTGTCTTCAATGGGAAAATTTCCCATTGAAGTCAATGGGAAACCAAACCTATTCATTTCAGTGGGCCATTCATTCTAAGACACAATCTTAGAAAGAATGGGCCATTAAAAAAGAGTCTACTCGTTCTAGCAAGTCCCCAACAAACCAAGCAGTTGCACAAAAGCAGCAACCCATAACCCCTCCGAATAGATCAGGGACCCGCAAAAGAGAGAGCCATCTCAGGCAACAGCACACCCCCAAAAGAGCCAGCCCAACAGCACACCCACAGCACTGAGGACCAGGGGGATAAAAGAAGCCCCCTTTCAAGGGGGGGGCTCACAATAAGCACCCCATTTCAAAGTCACCCATTCAGGAGGGGGGGTCAGAGTAGTCCAGGGTACAGGGGAATTTTGTTTACCTTCCTTGGTGATTCTATCCTCCTGCTGTAGCCTATAGGTAGGCCTGCTCAAATTCCAGAATCCTCAGTATCCACAACACAGTCTCTCTCCCTCTCCTCTCCAAAGCTGCTAGTGTGCAACTGAGAGAGGGAGGGAGTAACTCTTCCTTTTGCCCCAGCCTTACCCAAGCTTGCCCTATCAGTGTGCCCGGCTGGCTATTGGTCAGCAGAGCTCCCCTTTCCTCCTCTCCAACCCAGACTCCTTGCCCCCTCTCCCTCTCCCCTCCTGTTAGCCACTGGAGGAAGGTCAATTTTATCGGCTGCCTTGTTTTTGATTTGAAAAAGGTGCTAAAAGCCACCAGCCAGCCAATGCAATGAAAATAAGAAATGAACCACCATTCGTACAGCCATTTATTTCTTATGTTGATTCAGATTAAAACTGAACTGCATAAAGGTTTGGTTGTTTCAGATTAATCTGAATCCAAACTTCCCACCCCTAAAACGTACCTGAAATATTTGGCTCAATTTGGATACTGGAGAGTCGACGGCTATAGCTGTTTTTGCAGGTAATGTAGTGGGTATTCATTTAAGCTCTCTCCTAATGGATTATTTATTATTATTATTATTAT
>QEPC01013153.1:376007-393590 GCA_003113815.1 Sphenodon punctatus | reverse complement strand
GAGGGTCCCGAGAACAGGACTCAATGCGGGAGGCATAGTAGTGTTGTCTAGCAAGGGAGATAGCAGAAGTAAGGGTGGAGAGACAGAATCTGAAGTGAAGGAAGTCAGCGTGAGAATGGGATTTGCGTCAGTCGTTCAGCAGCACGACTGAGTTAACTGGGTCAATAATTGTTGGCTGAGTTCTGGGTACAGCAGAAACCTGAAAGACAGCTGAGGATCACCAGAGATGCTCCTCGGATGAGCTAGGGAGAACCACCAGTGAGACACAGAGATGATGGGCTTACCTGTAGGCTTGAGACTGCCTCAAGGAGAAGAGGACTGGGATTACAGGCCAGAGAAGATAATCCAGGGGACTGAGAGCCTGGAAGGATGTAAAGTGTTGAGACTAAGCACTATAAAAATACACCGTTAAAAGCTAGTGTCGTCTAGTGGATGAGGTGCTGGCCTGAGACCTTGCAGACCAGCGTTCAAATCCCATTTTAGCCATGAACTCACTAGGAGGCTTTTGGGCAAGTCACGTTCTCTCAGCCTCAGTTCCCCATGCATAAAATGGGAATGTATATTGTATCCCTGTCTTTTTCTATGTTCTGCCCTTCCTTATCTGTCCTATATTGTTAGCTCCTGGGGGCAGCGACCTGTCTCAGAAATCATGGATATACAGCACCGGTATGGGAATTTACCGACTTCTCAGGTTAACACATACCCCGGGTACCTGATGTGGTACCAGAAAATGTGGACAGTATCTGCAGATATTAAATTAAGTACTCGTCTCAGCTCTTGGTGGGTTGCCCTCCCATGCTGATTTAAGAACACACTTAAGTAAAAGGACTCTGTGAGGCCATTGGAATGTGTAACATGTTAACTCTGCTCTGGGTATGAGTAGCCACAGGCAAGATTCATCAGTCTGGTTCAGCTTCTCAGTTTATTTATGTATTATTATTTATTAGGCGTATTGCTTGTGTATAATAATAATAATAATAATAATAATAATAATAATAATAATAATCTGAGCAGCTGAACCAGGCTGAAGAATCTAAATAGGTTTTAGAAGTCGATAAATCGACAAGGAATTTAAAAAATCAGAAACGCAAGTCGAGATTCCAGAATTGGACATCACCATTCTGGGACATCGGGTACCCAAATTGGGTCACAATTGGGTATCAATTGTTACCCGATGTTGGGTTGGTTCAGATACTGCTGTCGTTCCACGGCATTGAAAAGCAGCCACTTCAGCCTCAGGACCCACCCTCAGGGTTCTGGGGCCTACATTACAGGCAGGGAGGGCTGTCATTCCATTTCATCCAGAAGTTGCCACTCTAGGCCCAGCACCCACCACCAGGGTTCTGGGGCCGTCATTCTGCTCATGGGGAGCTGTCATTCCACCACATCAAGAAGCAACCATTCCAGCCCCAGGACCCACCATCAAGGTTCTGCGGCCTACGTTACAGGCAGGGAGGGCTGTCCATCCATGTCATCCAGAAGCTGCTGCTCTAGTCCCAGGACCCACCGTCAGGGTTCTGCTCACGGGGAGCTGTCATTCCAGTCCCAGGACCCACCATCAGGGTTCTGGGGCCTACGTTACAGGCAGGGAGGGCTGTCCATCCACATCATCCATGTCATCCAGAAGCAATAGGGGTGCTGCTGCTTCTCAGCCTGCTGCTGGTGCTGCTACTGCTAGGGCTGCGGGCAGGGATAGATCCCGCTGGCTGAAAGGGGTGGCTGCTCCCACTCCCACCATCCCCAGGGGTGTCCTGCTGCTGCTGCCGCATACTCTCCAGAGCCCACTCTGCGTGCTGGACCCTCTCCACCAGCTCACCCTTCCAGTGGCCATAGAGCGGTGTTTGGTGTGACATGCTGCTCTTGACCCTGGTGTCCAGCATGGTTGCCAACACATATTCCTCCCACTGCAGAAGCTCATCGAACTGCGCCTTCAGCTCTGCCTTCAGCTGCTGCACCAGGGCAACCACCTCATCTGCCAACTTCTTGCCCTGAGGGCCAGAATCCTGGCTCTGGAGAATCTCATCCAGCCTCCTGAGGAGACTCTGGACCAGAAGGGTCACCTGGCTGATGGTGGCCGTGGAGGAGCTGAATGCTGATGGTCTCCATCATGGCCCAAGCCTCAGGAGTCTCTGTTCGAGCATCAGGAACGTGGTATTCCACCTGGTGGACACATCCTGCACCAACTAATACCTTTCTCGGCCTGCTTCACCTGGAGGAGGTCGCTGGCCTTCACGCTTTGGTTAAAGAAACCGGCCACCTTCCTCCCCTGCTCGATCAGGGAGCTAATGGTACCTGCCCCAATCCCCTTCTCCCCCAAGCCCAGAACATTCCTGACCACAAGGTGAAGAGTGTGTGCGGCGCAAGGGATGCTGGTGAAGCCCCCCTCATGGACTGCCCTCAATATGTTGGCCGTGTTGTCGGTCACCACACATCCCTTGGTGAAGGGCGCACCTGGCATGACCCACTCCTTCACCATGGTGGTCAGGACTGCCTCAATGTCCATGACTTCTGCCTGAAGCAGGGCCCACCTATACCCTACTTCGGGACCCCTCCTGTCACTCCCAAATGCTGCCTCTGGGTCCTGCCACCACTGTGTCGTCACTGCCAGGTAGGCATGCAGCACATTTCTGCTCGACCACAGGTCAGCGGTGAAGTGGACAGTGGCACCCCCATCCCCTGCCAGCTGCTCCCTCATCTGCTCCTTTAAAGCCCGGTACAAGGCTGGCACCACCTGCCAACTCAGGGTGGTGCGTGAGGGCAGCTTAAACTGGGGGGCCAGGAAGTCAATCAGGTGCCTAAACCCCATGTCCCCGACCACCGAGAAGGGATGCCCATCGAGCACAGTCCAATGTCCACTTCTCCTGTCTCTGCTGTGCCATGGGTTCTGTGCCCAGGCAATCCAATGTCCGCTTCTGCTGCCTCTGCTGTGCCATGGGTTCTATGCCCCGGCAATCCAATGTCCGCTTCTGCTGCCTCTCCTGTGCCATGGGTTCTGTGCCCCGGCAATCCAGTGTCCGCTTCTGCTGCCTCTGCTGTGTCATGGGTTCTGTGCCCGAGCAATCCAATGTCTACTGCTGCCGCTGGGTCTCAGATGGACAGTTATGCCCCCACAGGCACCCCCAGGGGCCAAGCACCAATCCTGCCTGCCTGGGTAACCCGGAGTACCAAGCCCCAAGCCTTCCAGGTCTCTGCTGCTGCTGTGTCTCTGATGGCCTGCCATTCACCCACGGGCCCCCCCTGGAGTGCCCCAAGCCTCCAGGTGGGACCAAACTTTCCAAAGGGTTTTTTGGGAGGTCTGAACTTCATGGGACCAAACGCACGAACCCGAACTAAGTTTTCAGGCCGAACGGCCAAACATCCGAACCCTGTTCTGTCCACACATCCCTCCAATCCAGTATGTTGGAAGAATTCATAGTGGGGGGAGGGGGAAGGATTGGAATAAAATATAAAAGGAGATTGTTTTGAAGGATTGGGTTTAGCTGTGTAAGTCATCATGCACTCTTCATTCCCCCCTCCTAGAAAGAGGAGGTATTCTTGATTTGAATATTGCATTAAGCAATAGTTTAGAATACTTTTTATTATTATTATTTTATGAAGAATTCCCATTTTTATAGCCACTAAATGGGCGGCTGGAAGGAGTTGGAATGACTTCAGCAAACTCTCCCTGCTTAGCTTGAGTCTGGGCAAGTCACACCTCTAACAAGTGTTCAGGGGCTTGTATTAGACCTGCTGGCTTTTGTTAAACTGTACTGCAGCCTTTGATGTATGTGAAACCATATTGGCTGTCCCCCTGTCCCACAAATCATAAGTCTGGCTAATAAAAATACAAAGATTGCATATCCAATAATGATCTCCCAAAGGGTAGGGAGAAGGCTCTTTCATGCCAAGCTGAAGAAAATGACCATATTAGTGCTGTTTGGTTGGATCTCTGGAAAATGGTGTTCTGTAATTACTAAGCAAACAAGAGGTGAAACGACAGGGAACTGAGAGGCAATGAGGTCTTAGGGTGGAGGATGGAGATTTAGAAAGTACACTTGGGAAAGGGGGTTTGGAGTACAAGTGGTCCATTGATTAAAAAGTGCCTGCAAGTGTGTTTATTACTCCATGAACTGGATGGGGCAGCATATGCTAAAACGATCGCTATGCGGAAGAATGAGGATCAAGGCTCTGGAGTTCTGTTAAGAACTCCACCACTCACCCACTTCCACTATAGATATGACACTTAACCCATGGGTTCTCACATGTTCACTAATTTTGGCAACTGCTAGGGGTGTAATGGGTAGCATGCTTGCTACTTATGCAGAAGGGATCTCATTCTTTTTCGTTTTCATTTAATAGAAAATATTTGGTTTGGGGTTTTCATCAGAAAACCTGTTCATTTTTGTAAAAAAAAGTTTAGTTTAAAAAGTATTAAAACATAAAAATAAATCACTGCGCATGCAGAAAGGGCCACAGGGCCATTCTGTGCATGTGCAACCTTTTTTAAAAATGGTGGCAGCAGCGTCACCACCATTTTGAAAAAGGACAGCCAGTCTGCCCGTGCATAGTAGGTGTTTGAGCATGTGCAGACCGCCTGCCGTTTTCCAAAATGGTGGCAATGCCGAGGCTGCCATTTTTGAACAGGGCATGTATGTGAAAGAACGGTCCTGTGGCCATTTGTGCATGCCCAGTGATTTATTTTTATTTTTAATACATTTTTAAAAGTAGTGATTTGCACATGCGCAGTGATTTTAAAAAAAATAATATATTATTTTTGGTACAAAAACAAAAACAAATGAAAGCAAACAAATGTCGTTTTCTTATTCATTTGTTTTCATGTCGTTAGTTACAAAAATAAGTGGGGCTCCATTTGTTTTAGTAACTCAAAAAAAGAAATGAATTGCACACCCCTACCCATGGGTAATATGCTCATTTTTTAGTTGTCTTTCAGGTGCCCAAACAGCCCCCAAGTACTCTGTCTGGCACCTCAGTTACTTTAAAATACTGGGTATTACAGTTGCTGAGTTACTGCTACAGGAATTGGGACGGAAAGTCAAAAAATCGGTACCAGAAGTTGGAACATTAGTACTGGAAGTTGGAAAATCGGGACAAAAGACAGTAACTCGGTACACTGAGTATCCCACTGGGCAATGAATGGATACTGATTAGTACCCAATGTTTTGTGAATTCTCATTTATGTTCTAACCACAATCCTGAAATCACTTACCCTGATGTAGTTCTATTGAAATCAGTAGATCTTGCCTGGAGTAAGTGGTCCAAAGATCAGTTTTTGTATTTCAGACTGAATGCAAAAACACTCATCCAAATACAGCAAACAACTTTGCTCATCTGGCTACGGCGGGTACCGGTGCTGCCACTAACTAATATTGGGTAAAACCAAACATGCTTCACGTCCCTCCCCCTCCCGTGATTCCCAGCTGGGTCAGGTCGTTAGACGGAATCAAATGTTCCCCAAACCTGGCCCATCTGGGGAAGGGAGACTGG
This sequence comes from Sphenodon punctatus, assembly GCA_003113815.1. Taxonomy (NCBI): domain Eukaryota; kingdom Metazoa; phylum Chordata; class Lepidosauria; order Sphenodontia; family Sphenodontidae; genus Sphenodon; species Sphenodon punctatus. Next base: position 388,106 of record QEPC01013153.1, on the reverse strand, counting down.
GAGTGATGACTGGCTGGCTCTACCCCCACGCTGCGGCCGGCACCCACATCCCTATCAAGATTGCTAGCCATGGAGGAGCATGCACCGCCCTGACAATGCTGGTGTGGGGGAGGGGAACCATAGTCTGGGCAGCGCGCACTCCTCTGAGGCTCCCATTAGCTGTTTTCTCGGGGCAGCATGCCTCCTCCAGGCCCCCTTCCCCCTAATCAGCTATTTCAGCACAGCGCTTGCTCCTTCAGGTCCCCCTCCCCCATGTATGTTGTTTCTAAGGGAGGTTAGGACAGTTCTGCAAGCTCTCTAGGGGCCCCTATCCTCCAACACATGTGGACTTTAAAACTCACATTTTGGAAACCTGGGTATCCAGGGGTATTTTCAAATATGACGGCTTTTCAGCCGCCACACTGAAAAGAACACTCATCCAAATGTGGAGCGGGGGGTGGGGGGCAATGTGTGGACATGGGTCTGCACAGCCCCACCCTCCACGCTGCTCAGCGTGGCCCCAGATCCTCCCTGAAGGGTGGGTGCGGCAGCCTATGAAGCCACCACACCCGCCCAGAATTTCTCCGGCCACCAGCTGGGGTTAGGTGGAGCAGGCCATCAGACATGATGGCCCATTTTACCATGGTCCAGAGTAGACTTCCCCGGACCATCCCAGGGCTTAACCCGGGATGTGTGCTGGCAGGGAGCCCAGCCCACATCCTGGGTTAGCCCTGGGATGTTCTGGGGTGTACTCTGCTGCCGCCTGTGGTTAACATCTGGTGGGCGGGAGCAGATGTGATGCCACCACTCATGCCCACGCTGGGGTAAGTGTGGCCACAGGCAGTGGTGTCACGTTTGAAAATAACTCAGGTTTTACTAATGTGTGGATTTTAACACAAATCCAGCGTGAGAGGTGTTTAAACGTCCAGGAATTTGTGTGTAAAAAACTGAAATAGGTGTGTAAATGGTACATCTAAAAACGGCCTTAGACTTGCAATAAATGAGAACTAGAGAACAATGCAATCTTAAAAACAAATCTTTATTTAAAACAAATAAAAGAAAGTATTTTTTCACTCAATGCACAATTAACATGGAATTTGTTGCCAGAAGATGAGGTCAAGGTCAGTAGTACACCTGGGTTTAAGAAAGGGTTGGACAAGTTTCTGGATAATAGGTCCATTAGCAGCTATTACCTCTGACTGTCAGGAGCTCATTCCCCACTGAGTGAACACTGAGTGTTGGGTACTTTTTCCAAGTGACCGAGTTTGGCCACTGTCGGCAACAGGTGCTGAGTGAGCTCAATGGACCATTGGTCTGACCCAGTATGGCACTAATGTTCTTATGTTCTATTTAAGTCATTATATATTTTTTTATACACACACACACACGCCTGCCCTGTGTTGTCAATCTAGTTCCAACATTTTACATAAACATAAGAACATAAGTTCGACCAATGGTCCATTGAGACCAGCAAAATGAGAGACTGTTCTGTGCTACCGTGCTATGGGTCCCCCTGGAACAGGGGGGACCCATTAGAGGGGCACATACAGAGGGAAGAGGCCTCCTCACACCCCATCCCCACTCAGAAAAAGGCGAGTGCCATGGGGAAGTTCCCCACATACGGGCTGGGGAGAAGCAGAGAGCACCAAGGAATCCAGAGGAGCAGTAGCCTGGCCAGTGAGGTGGGTTGGCCCAGAGCCCGGGAAGTCATGGGTGCTGGGATTGATGTCCTGGAGCATCCCAGTAATACCTGCATTTCTTGGCACAGCGCGTACCCGAAGGGGGCCTGGAACCCTGTTGGATCCCCAGCCTGCTGAGGGTGCCCGAAAATGTGGGCATTACCCACGGGCAGCTAAAGTGGTATCTGATGAAGCTCATATGCTGGGGACAGATCCAGTAACGTGAAAGGGGCCAAATAAAAACAAGCTGTAGGTTACACTTGGTCGCCAGGCCTGAGGTTCGCAATCCCTGCCCTGCAGGTATAGTAACTCACTATACAGTGGAAGTTTTTTTCATTAGGGCCGATCCCATGCCCCACACGTGCAACCACAAAGTTTGTGCGGGCGCCACATGCCCCATGCCAGGGGCACGCGCGGTTTGCGTACACGTTCATACACGTATGCTGCGTGTGCTCTGCGCGGCACTCCATGGGACATGGGATCAGCCCCACCGGTGTCAATGGAGTCAAGGTTGCACTTGTCTCTCTTGCTTGAAGAAGAGAGCTAAATCAAATCGATTTTTTTTTTGCGTTCACAAATATTATTTGAGTTTTCAGATATTCCCACTAAATAAGTATCCACCATGGAAGTGGCCTTCAGTTCATTAATTTTGCTATTGTGGTTATTTCATTTCTGCCCCGTTCAGTGCAATCACATGCACAATTGCAAAACATAGTGCCGAATCTAAACAACCAAACTGACCAAAATAGTCAAAACAAAATGCTCAGAATGGATAATCAATTCTACAAATGAATCATGAACCCAAAAGTGTTTTGTAGCCACTGCATCAGACCCTATTCAAAGTGGGTGAAACACATGTGTTCTTCTCTCTCCTGAACTTCAAATCCCTCTTAAAAACCCACCTCTTCTACCAGGTTTTCCCTTTCTCCTCTCCCCCATAGATTCCTTGTGTATGACAATCAATCCTCAGGCTCTCCTTTTCCCCCTGTAACTAAGCTAAGTACGTGGACCTGTAAGGTCAACATCATGAATGTTTCCCTGTCTCTCCCTATGTTCCCATCTTCCTTGGTCATTGTAGACTGTAAGCTCCTCAGGGCAGAACCTGTCTCTAATCACAACTGTCCAGCTCCAAGCACTTGGCTCCTGGCACTATATAAATAAATAATAATAAAGTTCTACTAAGGAGACTATTATCCAACCAACAACTCTTTCCATATCAAACCAGCAGCAAATACAGGCAAAGTATAACCTAGGATCCATGTTCATTGCATTATGCCCATTGCCACTAATTCTAACATTAGATGGAATCATGACTAGGACTGAAACTTGCCATCGCATTCTTGCTAAATCTCGATGAGAACTGGCTTCTTGCCGAGATTTGCAAGAACGAGAACGCGTCGAGAATTGGCTGATTCTTGATCCGTCCTTGCGCAAAATTTGCACAGTTAAAACCCGGCACTGTGCATGTGCAAAATGGCCGCCGCAGCCATTTCTGCGCATGCGCACTCCCTGGTGGCCATTTTTCTCATGCGCAGAGTGCTTTAAGGGCAACAAGAATCTCGCGAGATTCTTGAGAACCCTCAAAAAACACTCTGCCCGTGCACAAAATGCCTGTCACCGTGGCCATTTTGCGCATGTGCTAAGTGCATTTTGAGATTTTCGAGAATCTTGCGAGATGCTCAAAAATCTCAGTGAGATCTCGTGAGATTGCGTGTGGGGCTGCGAGAATCTTGTGCTCATTTCAGCACTAATCATGACCCTATGAGCAGATGGCATAACACCCCCCGCCCTCTTGGTGAGTATGACCCATTGTTTGGGAACCTCGGCTCTACATTTATTAGATAGAGGCCATCCCGTTGATTCCAGTAGGAATCCACATGGGACATCCTGCATGACTGAGATCTAAAGTCGAGCTCCGGCTCATTCCCCTGGAGTCTTGACTTTTTTCCACCTTAGCTCATGGATGTATAACTCCCATCCACACTGATGGCACTTATGGGCTTGTTGGAAAGAGCAGAATAGACCCCTAAGAAAACATTAACTCCTACTTGAAGGCATCATTGCTATTTTACAGTCTTTACACGGTCTCCTTGTAAAAATCTGTATCGATTTCAAGCTTTTACTGCATTCTTTTAAGGCACTCAGTGGTTGTGGCCCTATATATCTGATGGATCTTTTGTCACCATATGTTCCTGAGGTTAGAGTCAGCAGGGTTATTAAGTCTGGCTGAGGTATAATTTTAAGCCTCTTGTTGCCAAGGCTTTAGTGATGCACCTCTGCGCCTGTAGATCAGGCTTTGGAGCTCATTTTCAACTGCTCTCTCTAACCTGATGTGTGAAGCTTTGATACATTCTAAGAGTGTTGCTCTAGAGCATTCAGTGACTCTTCAATGAAGGATACTATATTCTAAAGAGAATGCTTTGCCATTTTGAGCACAAACATAAGAGATAGAGATCGTTTATTGCAATGGTTCTCGAGCTTGTTGTGGGCAAAACGCACCAAAACGTTTTTGAAAATTCTGCAATCCACTAGAATAAATCGAGGACCATTCTGAGCTGGGCACATATCATGGCAGGGAACAAGGACTATTTGGGGTCCCAGCTGAGGGAGCAGCTGCTGCTCCACCTAGAATAGAGATGAAACAAATAGCAAAACAATTATCCTTGTTTAATATCCAGTATTCTGAATAGCTTGGCGATTATTCGGTAACTCTCTGGGAAACACGGAGGTTAACTACCAAGCTGGAATACTGAATATTACCATTTACTAATTACCATTTACCAAATTACTGATTACTATTTACCATATTACCGTTTACCACATTACCGCATAACCAAACCTGTCTGGATAGGGAGAAGTGTAAAAAAACTCAAATGGTAATTAAATGGTAGTGCAGTAAGCGATAGGGATGGGCATTTGGATTGAATTAAATATCCAGATCCATTATGGATTTGGATCTGTAATTTGTGCATTTATTACGAATTACAGATTCAGATTTCCCCATTGAAGTCAATGGGAAATTTTCTAATTTAAGTCAATGGGAAACTGATCCATAACCCACCTGAGTTCCATCCCATGACACTGAATCCAACCTCACCCCACGCCTACTTCCAGGGGTCCAGAGTGATACTTACTCACCTCAGAGGACTTGACTGAAGCACCTGCTGCTGCTGTGGGAGCTCCCTGACCATGGCGTGCTCCCTGTTCTGGACTGTGACTGTGCAAGATGGCTGCTGGGGCCATTTTTCACATCCGCGAAATGGCCACCGCCCATAACCAAAATGGCAGCAATGACATTTTGGTCTCCGCCCTTTCTGGTAAGGGTGGCAGCCATTTTGCTCATGCGCTATAAGGCTCAAGGAGGATGTCATGGTGAGGGAGCCTGCCAGAACCCACATAGCAGTGGCAGTGCTTCAATTAAGCCCTCTGAAGCTGGTAAGTAGACTCTAGGGTCCCAGAGGATATGGGTAGGGGAAATTTGGATACATAAGTATGGATCCGCCTTATATTGCAGATTACATGGATTAATCTGCAACTGCCGATTTTTGAAAGTACACAAAATATGTGCCAGCAATGTACTTACCACTCACGTAGTAAGTACAACCCATTTACAGAGATGTGTTCCACGTTTCCATGTTGTAGACATTGTAGTCAGCATCTGACCGACTATGTTTATGCTCCGAATGAGGATTTGGCACCCATTTAGAAGCAGCACATCATTTGGGCATGCACATTTTCCACACACAGGGGATCCGCGTGGCTTGGCCTTGGCCTTGGCCTCATCGTCTTCAAATATCACACATTACTCACACCCAGTTAAGACCACACCTGAGCTCTGAAGGCCGCCAGAATTCTGTTGCATGTCTGTCTAAAATTTACTGGCAGTGGCAGGATAATTGATTTTCTCAGCAGAAGGTGACAATCCCTTTGGGAACGATCCTTTCCAGTAAAAACATGGCACAGTAGCTGCTTGCATTATAAGGTGTGGTGGGATAAAATGAGTGTTTTATCTAAGGTGTGTTATTTATTTATTTATTTATTTATACATATTTTTACCCCCCTCTTCCTGCCACAGGTAGCTTAGAGTGGCAAAAATAAAGATATCAAATACAAATATAATATAAAACCATTTAAAACATTTTAAAACATAAAAACCGAACCAAGGACAGATGGTAGGTCCAGAGACTTGCCCTTCCTGACCAACATGAGCGTACATTAGTAGCACATTACATCACCAAGTATTCACTCCCAATGCCACGGATGCAAACACAGTGAATTATAGAATTAGCACCAAAGACCACCTCAGTATATCCCACATACTATCATGGGCCTAAGATGAAGCAGATAGAAAGGAGGTATGGGGAGAGATTTTCATGCAGGAGGTGATATCTGGGGTTCACTGGTCACCATGGGAAGCTGTGGTCTTCACTCATTCCAGTTACCCACTGCTAAAGGTGAGACCAGTCAGGATCCAGATGAGGGTTGCACTGAATAGTAAACATTTTATTCACAAGTATTTTTGAGTTTCCAAGGACCGGCTCTGAGTGTTCAGCCTTGGCACTCAGTAAAATGGGTGTGGCCCTTAGGTGGGTTTTGTCAGAGGGTGGTTATAGAAAAGGGTGGGAGAGGGTGGAGGTGGGTATGGTTATGATAGGGGGGGGACTGGGTTAGGGAGGGACAGGTCTGCCCCCTTGGTGTGAGGGAGGGGTGGGACCTGTATGGGTCAGAAGACGTCTCCATCTTCTGACAGTCGGGAAAGCCACCGGGTTGGGAAGCCAGGGAGGCCGTATGGAGGAGGTTCTGCAACCATTGGGGTCGTGATGGGCCGGGGTAATTATTGTCCCTTTCGGAGGCAGATTAAATCTGTGAGGGGAGGTAGGTGCTTGGTGCCATTTCCCCTCACTGACCTCCGGGCAGGTGGTGCAGTGATCGAGAATGGAAGGGTCCCTGGTTCGAGGCTGCTGTTGATTAATGTGAGGTCGGTGGTGAACAAATCTACAACTATCAGAGAGTTAATCCTGGATCAGCCAGCCAACCTCACGTGTATTAAAGAGACCTGGCTGGACGATGAGTCAGGCTAATTTTGGCTGACCTCATTCCAGCCGGGTACTCTGTACAACATCAGCCTCAACTGGGGGGGAGGGGGTTAGCCATTATTTTTAGGGATACCTGGTCTGTGAAGAAGTATCCAGTACAAACTATTTTGGGTATTGAGGGCGTCCATCTAGTGTTTGATTTGGCTGGAGACAGATTAAGGTTGCTGCTGGTACACCGTGCACCTACCTGTGTGGCAGCATCCCTACACTCTCTAGCGGATTTGGTGTCAGATGTGGTCTTCGGGTATCGAAGGATGTTAGTCCTTGGAGACTTCAATATCCATGCCGATCTTGGGGGAGTAGAGAATGGGTTCCTGTCCATCATGGCAACCATGGGACTGTCTCAGAGCATTATTGCCCAACACATGATGGGGGACATACCCTGGACCTAATATTCTGTACTGGCCCTGAGGTAGGGGATCCGGTAGTGGGGGTGGTGTCAGCTGTGCCCTTGTCATGGTCAGATCATTATCTCCTTCAGGCTGGTCTCCCGGCACATGTCTGCCCCTGGAAAGGTGTAGAACCAGTTCAGTTGGTTTGTCCCCAGAGACTTATGGAACCAGAAAGGTTCTGGACTGCTCTTGGGGAAATACCACCCAATTTTGATGGTCGCTCACTCGATGACCTCGTAGTCCTGTGGAATCTTATGCTGACCGAGGCCATTGATCAAACGGCTCCTAGGTGTCCGCTTCCTGAATGGCGCAGGACTCCCTGGTTTACGGAAGAGCTGCAACGGATGAAGCAGGAGGGATGGTGGTTAGAGCGATGGTGGCATCATACTCGAGTTGAAGCTGACCGATTGCAACATAGAGTCAGTTTAAAGACCGATGTGGTGGTTTTGCAAACAGCAAAGATTTTTTTTGCTACCCTTATAGTGTCCATGAAGTCGCATCCAGCTGAGCTTTTCCGGGTGGTGCAGAGGCTGGTCAGTCCGGCCTCTCTTCGTCTGGAACTAGAATCTTCCAGGGCTTGTTGTGACATGTTTGTCGACTTTTTGGGGGATAAAATTGCCTGGATTCACCAGTTTCAATGCCGCCTTTCCAGCAGTGGGAGAACCAGAGGTAATGATTGCCCCACCTTGTCCAGTTTCGTGGGATCAGTTTCAGTGGGTGTCACCCGCTGATGAGGGCGGATGTTCTTGGGTTGGTCAGAGCCACCTGCTGTGAATTAGATCCTTGCCCATCTTGGCTTATTAAAGCTTGCCGTGAGACACTTGGATCTTTGCTGGCTGGGATTGTCAATGCCTCCCTTAAAGAGGGCGGAGTGCCAGGCTGTCTCAAGGAGGTGGTGGTACAGCGTCTGCTCAAGAAACCATCACTTTACATTGACTCCCCCACCAACTATCGACCAGTCTCTAACCTTCCCTTTTTAGGGAAGGTTATTGAATGGGTGGTGACTCTGCAGCTTCAGGGGCATCTAGATCAGATCGGGTTTTTTGATCCACATCAGAGTCTGGCTTTCATCCTAGGTTTGGCATGAAGACTGCACTTGTGGCTTTGGTCAGTGACCTGCACTGTGAGTTGGATCAGGGCAGATCAACTTTTTTGATCTTATTAGATCTGTCAGCAGCATTTGATACCGTTGACTATGAGATGTTGGTGGCTCACCTGCGGGACCGAGCAGGGGTGGGAGGAACTGTACTTGGCTAGTTCAACTCTTTCCTGGCTGGATGAATGCAGCAGGTAGTGCTGGGGGTTCATCATCCCCCGGGACCTCACATGTGGAGTCCTATTTTGTCCCCACTCCTGTTCAACATGCATATGCAGCCTTTGGGCAAGGTCGTGAGAGGGTTCGGTGTATGATGACATCAGTATGCTGACGATACACAGATCTATCTCTCTTTTCCAACAAACCCAGGCCCGGCAGTCTCCATGCTTACCCAGTGCCTGGTGGCTGTGGGCGATTGGATGAGGGCAAATCGTCTGAAGCTGAATCCTGATAAGATGGAGTTGATGTTGGTGGGGAAGGCTGGGGGAGTCATGGTCCCTGTCATTGATGGGGTCTGCCTTCCCATAGTCACCCAGGTCCGTAGTTTGGGGGTGCTCCTTGACTCACAGCTCCGCCTGGATTCTCAGGTGGACGCGGTGGCGAGGAGCACCTTTTGCCGGTTACATCTGGTGCGACGGCTGCAGCCATATGTTTCAGACTCTGATCTGGCCACCATCATCCATGCCTTCATCACCTCTAGACTGGACTACTGTAATGCACTCTATGTGGGGCTACCCTTGGAGATGGGCAGAAGCTGCAACTAATGCAGAATGCGGTGGTCCATCTCCTTATGGGGATGTGTCATCATGAGCACATTACACCAGTGCTCCATTGTCTGCACTGGCTACCTATTGTCTTCTGAAATCAATGGCCGCAATGTAAAAAAAAAACACCAAAGCCACTTTCCCTCCTTCTCCCAGGCTGCATGTGTGGAAGGGAGGACACCCCCCACCCACCCTGCCAGCCCAGCCTGGATTTTTTTTTTAAACTGGCACCGGACCGCCGGACCTGCGGGCTGCTGCCGCATCACCAGCTGCCTACCCCAGTGCCAGCTGGCCAGGGCTATTTCTGGAGGCAGCTCTCCTCCCGGAGCCCTCCCAACAGCACTGTGGCACTCTTTAACCCCCCCAATCGCCTTTTTACCTGCGGTGTGGGTGGCGGCGGTGGCAGCCGCACGGTGTCAGTCTGGCTTCAGCGCTGGCTTTTGGCTTCAGCGCTTCACTAGGCCTTCCGGGGAACTTCTGGGTTTCCCCGGAAGGCCTAGTGAAGTGCTGAAGCCACAAGCCAGAGCTGAAGTCAGACCCACACCGTGCTGCTTCTGCCACCGCCACCCACAGCACAGGTAAAAAGGCGATCGGGGGGGTTAAAGAGTGCCACAGTGCTGTCAGGAGGGCTCCCGGAGGAGAGCTGCCTCCAGCAATAGTCCTGGCTGGCTGCTGCAGGGGCGGGCAACCAGCGGTGCGGCGGTATCCCGGAACCCGCAGTTCCTGCGGTTCGGCAGTCCGGCGCCGGTTTAAAAAAAAAAAAGCCAGGCTGGGCTGGCAGGGTGGGTGGGGGGTGTCCCCCCTTCCACCTGCGCAGCCTGGGAGGGGGAGGGAGGAGGTTTGGGGGGGTGTTAATTGATTTCAATGGGGACACTTCCACATTGAAATCAATGGGGAAAAACCAGTACCGGTAAACCGGTTTTACTGATAAAACCGATTTTTTTGAAACCAGTAACCAGTAAAACCAATACCCGTTTTTTTCAGTTTGGTCCCACCCCTAGTATCCAGGCCTTTCTGGATACCTCTGGTAACACAGACCTGGCCTGGCATAGAATAGCAGTGGTTATTTCATATCTTGGGTGACCAGGTCCTGTTCTTTCTGGGGCCCCCACTGTGGCCCCTATTTTCGCTGGGGCAGGGCGGCCCCAAACATGACCACCTTTAGGGCCCTGTGGAGGGTGCCGCTATGTGAGAGGGGCTACCAGGCACCCTGGGTTTTATCTTCACGTTGGGCCCTATGAATGCTAAGGCTAGGGCTTGTTCAACGTGCATTTGAACGTTCTGAAATTTTAGGAGGTGACAGCACATTCTTCTGGTGGCTTCAGCTATAAGGGGGGATGCTATCGCTTCTTATAATTTACCTTCTAATTCCACAGTGTACTCAGGGCAAATAGTTAGGTGGAATGGGCCCTAGTGCAGATGACTGAATGGGACCTTTGCCCCCAGTCCCTCCCAGTATCAGGGGATTGAGCTGCATCAGGAAGCATGTTTGCTTGGACGTCCCACCCCGCAGGCTTGTGGGTCCAGTTGTAGCTTCATCACCTGTCCTAGCGCTCAAATGGGGGTCTGATTTATTATCCAGTGGTAATATATGTAATTTCAGGAACTGTCAGGTACCTGACAGGCTCTCCAAATTGGCTCTCTGATTGCCAAAATAAAAAAAAAATTGGTAAATATGGCCGGTGGGGCGTCCATGCAAACGGCTGGTGGTGGGTGGGTGGATGGGTGTTAGCTCGGTGTTCATCCATGTGAACACTGTGGGTGATGGGTGGGGGTGTGTGCATGCTCCCATGAAACACCCACCTCCACCCATCACCAACCCATCTCCACCCACGGAGCCCTACGGAAAACCGGAGGAGGCCCTGTGGGTGGAGGTGAGTGTGTCTGTGTAAAGGGACACACACACACACACACACACACACACACCGTGCCAGAACACCCATCCCCCCCACCCACCCCCGTCCATGTAAAAACAGCCTATCGGTACAGATTTATCAATTACCGACTGGGAAATTGATGTAGGAAAATAGCAAAAAAAAGGTAGGGGGACAATCATTTGAGAAATCAAGATGAAAACTTTAAAAATCAGCACCTTAAATCGACATTCCAGGACTGAAAGTCAGAAAATGAGGACACTCGATAACCTGGTCGAGCACTGGAAATTCGCCAGATTCTCGTTTCAGTCAAGGCTGCCCCTATTATTGCTACACCCTTGAGAGTGTTCCATCTCGTCATTTATAGAAAACAAAGAAAAAAGCTTTTCTTTTAACTTACCATCAGTTGTTTGCTTGGCTAATGGAAAACAATTAATAAGCCCAGGCTCATGTTTTGTTTTGTTTTGTCTTGTTTCTCTCTCGATCTTTGTCTACGTGTGGAACGCCTGCTATTAATGGTGTCCTCCACATTATTCCATTCTGATTGTTTTATGTCTTTTTTCTTTCTTTCTTTCCTTGATACCTTTCTTATAAAAGAATAATAGACAGAGAAGTCTATTACCTTAGAATTCATTCTCCGCCCCCCCCCCTTTTTTTTTCAGTGACAGTCTATGCTGTAAATTAAACTGCTCAAGTTGGCTTTGTGGGATTTTTTTCCCCCTTCCCCATTTTCTTTTTTTTTTTTTGCATACACAGCAAGGATAACTACACATCAGATTTATGGGCATTGTGAACAGGTTGCTATGACAACCACTCTAGCCGCTCGCCACCAAATAACCTCGTCATGTGACGGTTTATCACAAGCACATCAAGCACAGGCTCACACTGTACACTCTGGGCTAAACAGCAGGATTTTTTTATTTATTTATTTATTTTAATTTTTTTATTTAGTTAGTTAGTTATAATAATTGGTCGTGGCCCTTTAGGCTATGAGCCAAAGTTAATCCATCCCTAGATCTTAAATTAGTCATAGATCTGACACAATCCAAACGCAGCTATTCAGGATTTAGGTGTGTGTGTGTGTGTGTGCGTGTGCGTGTGCGTGTGTGCATGTGTGTGCGTGGTATGTGTGTGTGTGTGTGTGGTATGTGTGTGTGTGTGTGTGTGCGTGTGCGTGTGTGTGTGTGCGTGTGTGTGTGTGTGTGTGTGTGTGCATGTG
>QEPC01013153.1:323795-348820 GCA_003113815.1 Sphenodon punctatus | reverse complement strand
GGGAGAGCCCTCGGAGTAAAGAATGGAGTCATAAAGGAGAGGGGGCTCACTCTGTTGTGACAAAGGACTGGTAGCCATGACTCAGAGCAGCAACATCCTATCTCTGTATTCTCCAAGAGAAACCAGACACCCACTCATTGTACCCTGAAGTCTGTCATTTAGCCCTTCCTTCCCTCCCTCCACCTTTTGTTTACAATTTCCCCTGTGTGTCAAAGAGATCTTTTGCATATCTTGGAGTCACCTTTGTAATGGAAGCAAATGTTGTGAATTCTCCCATTAACCCATTGAGTACCCCCAATGACCCTTTGTACCCTCCTCAAACCCTTTGTTTAGTACCCAATAACTACCCCTTGGTTTTGCCTCAACCTTTGAGAAAGCTTGGGACCCATAGACGTGCAGGTCACTCTGTGTGTGTCTGAGTTGAGAGATCTCCCAGACTCTGGTCTGCCCCTACTTTTTTCCTCCATCCCCTGAACTCCGCTGGATCCGTGGGCCGCCTGTCCCGTCTCAATAGGCAAGGAAAGGTAACCACAGGTCCAGACTTTCCAAGACAACTGGGGAAGCCCTCTTTCTCTCTCTCCCTCGTTTGTGTTCTCTTGCTCCCCATCGCTGAGTGGGCACCAGATACCCCCTCCTTCTCCTACCATACTCCCCGCAAACCGCTTGTATTTTCCCCTTTTAAATCCCGCCAGCCACACCGGGGCTGTGTTTCTCTGGGTTTTTTTATAGCAATAAACTTCTTATTGGACACCTGTCTCTCTCTCTCTCTCTATTTGGGGAGGGTACATAAACTGCCTGTAGCGCGTACTGTCCTCAGCTTGATCCTTTTGAACACATGGAGATCCCAGTTTAAGTCATTAAGCTAATTCCCCCAGAAGTTTAAGGAACGGTGGATATTGGGGTACCCACCCCCCAATAGTCACGAGTGGGAGGGGGTCTCCTGTTAACAACATTTTCAGAGAAAATACAATGGTAACTGAGCATAGTATTCTAGACACGGGTGCACCACTGGTTCGCAAAATGTCATACTGTCGAATTCCAAGGGCTATTTTCCATCCTATTCTGCAAATCCAACATCTTGGTTGCTTTTCCTAATTAGGGCTGGTTTGAAACCTTTCCATTTTTGCAGAACAGTTCTGCAAAAACGGAAGGGTCGTCAAAATTCTGATCAGAATTCCAATCAATCAGAATTATTGATTAGACTTCTTATTGGGCCTTTTGTGCATGCGCAAAATGGCAGCTGATAGATGGAGCTGACATTTTACATACAACCAGGTGCCATTTTGTGCAAATGCAATCGGGCCAATACCATTTTTCACATGTACAAATGCCAACTATTTTTTTGTTTTGTTTGAATTATTCCAGCAACATTATTTTCATTTCAACTTTCACCAGAATGAATCGAACTGACCAGATCAGTCAGAGATGGCAATATTTATTTATTTATTATAGATTTTTATACCCCGTCTCTCCAGCAGTCAAGCAGCTCGAGGCTTTAAAACCAACAAAATACAATAAAACATTAAAAACCCAACTACAAAACCTATTCAAATGAATGGGGGTGCCACAAACAACAAGAACCCACTCCCCACCCAGCCCACCCTAAGCATCCCCCTTACCAATGGAACAGCCACGTCTTACAACTACGATGAAAGGAGGCGAGGTCCGGGGACACCTAGGCCTCCGCCAAGAGGGAGTTCCACAGCCTAGGAGAGGCCTTCTCCATCATCACCCCCTGAGCAACTCGGGGGACCTCAAGAAGGGCGCTCCCAGTGGACCGCAGGGGCCGATCCAAGACACAGAGAGTGAGGCGATCCCGCAGGTAGGTGAGGCCCAGACCGTTTAGGGCTTTATAGGTAAGAACCAACACCTTGAATCTGACCCAGAAGACTATTGGAAACCAGTGCAGAGCACGGAGCACTGGTGTAATGTGCTCATGGCGGTCCACCCCTGTAAGAAGGCGGGCGGCTGCATTCTGCATCAATTGCAGTCTCTGAACCATCACCAAGGGTAGCCCCATGTAGAGCATGTTACAATAGTCCATTCTCAAGGTAATGAAAGCATGGATGATGGTGTCCAGGTCGGAGTCTGAGAGATATGGCCTAAGCTGTCACACCAGCTGTAATTTGTGAAACGCCCCTCTAGCCACAGCTCCCACCAGGACATCCAGATGGAGCTACGGATTGAGTAGCACTCTGAACCTGGTAAACCAATGGGGGAAAACCCCATCAATGAGGTGGGGACACCACTCCCACTGCTTTATCCACCAGCTTCAGCTCTGTCTTGTCAGGATTTATCCTCAGTTGGCTCACCCGCATCCAGTCCCCCACAGCCACCAGACATTGGGAGAGGATTGCAGCCAGTGAGGGAGAGTTGCTCCCCTGTCAAGCACCTGTGCCCTCCTCCTTCAACAGGTATATCTGCAGGGACTGGAGCCCTGAGGGTGCCAGCCCTACGGTGCTAGACGATGGGTGACACCAAAGGGTGTCAGCCATTAGCGGGGCTGTTGACGAGTCACTGCAGCTGCACCTCTGTTTGTGAAGGTCCTAGTGGAGACACTATGGTGTTGAGGACTCTGGACAGGTGAGTGGCGTGACTGGTTAGAGCAGCTTGAGATCGGCCGCCTGCGAGTGATGGGCAAGAGACAGTGGCCTTGATATGGCCCAGGAAGATCTGGGCATAAGTAGGGCCCAACTTGCCGTTACCGCCGTCACCGCCGCTTCTGGAAAGGGGCTTTGGTCCCCGACAAGACCTGAGCTGCCTGGCCCAGGAACATCCGCCCCTCCCCCTGTTGGAGGAGGGAGGCAGGGCCGGCGTCCGGCAATGGACTTCCATCCCAGCGTGGCCAAAAGCCACCTGCTGCCTGGCCATGCTGCACTAAGAGGTTGTGGCCCTTGGCAGGGTCCGGGAGGGTAGGGGTGGGGGTTGCTGTGGTTTTTTAAATGTTTTATCATTTGGAGTGGGATATAGGCAGCAGGGGGTGGAGTATTTGTTTTATGGGGGGACAAGGGGACTGGGTTAGGGGGCAAGGACTGAATCCCCTTGGTGAGAGGGAGGGGTACAGTCCTTGGGAAAGAGGGTGCTGCCCCTTTGTGGCAGAGGGGGTGGGGGTATGAGGGTAGGGGGTATGAGGATGGGGGGTGGGGGTCTCCCCAGCTGCCAGAGTGGAACAGCCAGAGGGTGGCTGGGGCTGGGGGGCCACACCAGGGGGGACGACTAGAGTCATTGGGGTCGTGATGGGACGGGGGAGATATGGGTCTAAATGGGGTGGTATACGATCAGTGAAGCGGGACAGGTGCCTGGTGCAGATCCTGCTCACCCACCCCTTAACAGCTGGACAGGGGAATCGAGATCTGAGGATCCCCGACCCTACGCTGCTGTTGTTGAACGCGAGGTCGGTGGTTAACAAGGCAACAACTATCCAGGAATTAGTCCTGGTGAGTGATCTGTTAGGAGATATCCAGTGCAAACCATGATATGGATTGAGGCTCTTCACCTGGGGTTCAATTTCGCAGGGGACAGTTTGGGGGTGCTGCTCATATACTGTGCACCTACCTGTATGACAGCTTCTCTACATGCTCTGGCAGAGGTGGTGGCGGGGGTGGTGTTGCAGTCCCCAAAGACAGTAGTCTGGGGGGATCTCAACATCCATGCTGACGCCGATCTCAGGGGGGCAGAGCATGAGTTCATGGTCACCATGGCACCCATGGGCCTGTCCCAGATGGTCAGCGGCGCAACACATCAGGGAGGATTCACTCTCAATCTCATGTTTTGCACCAGCCTGGAGGCAGGTTCTCCGCTATTGGGGGAGATTTCAACGGTGCCCTTGTCATGGTTGGATCATAATCTACAGACCTCTCTCCTAGCACATGTCTGCCCCCGGAAGGGTGTGGAGCCAATTCAAATGGTTCTCCCTCAGAGGCTAATGGAACCTGAACGGTTCCGGTTGGCCCTCGGGGTGCTACCCTCGGACCTTGACAACCGTCTCATCGATGACCTCGTCGCACTTTGGAACACTCTGTTGACTGAGGCCATTGATTGGATGGCTCCTAGATGTCCACTGCCCATGTGACAGCACCACAGGCCCCCGTGGTTTTTGGAGGAGCTGCGAGTGCTGAAGTGGGAAGGGCGGCAGTTGGAATGACGGTGGTGTCGATCTCATACTGAAGCCGACAGACTGTGGCATAGAGCCAGTTTACGAGCATATGCCGAGGCTATGAGGGCAGCAAAAAAAACTTTTTTTGCTGCTCTCATAGCATCTGCAAAATCTCGTCCAGTGGAGCTTTTCTGGGTGGTGCGGGGTCTGGTCTGTCCGGTCTCCCTCCACCCTGGAGTGGAGTCATCTACAGCACGCTGTGATAGGTTTGTGATTATTTTGTTGATAAAATCGCTCAGATTCACTATGATTTCAATGCTGCACTTATTACACTAGGAGAAGCAGAGGTTATCGAAGTCTTGCCTTGTCCAGTTTTATGGGATCAATTTCAGTTGGTGACACCCGCTGATGCGGTCAAGGCCCTTGGGGCTTATAGGGCTACCTCTTGTGAATTAGGTCGGTGCCCGTCTTGACAAATTAAAACTTGCAAGGAGACAATGGGGCCGCTGCGGGCAGGGGTGGTCAACACCTCCCTCCGGGAGGGCAGTATGCCAGGCTATCTCAAAGAGGCAGTGGTGAGGCCTCTGCTCAAGAAACCATCACTTGACGTTGACTCCCTTGCCAGCTATCGACCTGTCTCTAACCTTCCCTTTTTAGGGAAAGTTATTGAGCGGGTGGTGGCTCAGCAGTTGCAGGGACATCTTGACCACATCGGTTTTCTTGATCCCTCGCAGTCAGGATTTCTTCCGGGTTATGGCACGGAGACTGCGCTTGTGGCCTTGGTGGATGATCTGCGCCAAGAGATGGACCAGGGCCGTTCAACCTTGTTGGTCCTATTAGATCTGTCAGCTGCCTTTGATGCGGTTGATTACAGAATGTTGGTAGCGCGCCTGCGGGAATGTGCAGGGGTGGGTGGGATTGTTTTTGAATGGTTCCACTCATTCCTGACTGGGAGAACCCAACGACAGGTACTTGGGGACTGTTTTTCATCGAACCAAGACCTCACGTGTGGTGTATTTCGCAAAATTACATCTGGTACGTCAGTTTAGGCTGTACATTTCGGACTTTGACCTGGCCACCATCATCCATGTTTTCATCACCTCTAGACTAGACTATGGTAATGCACTCTATGTGGGGCTACCCATGGTGATGGCCCGGAGGCTGCAGCTGGTGCAGAATGCGGCAGCCCTTCTCTTGGTGGGACTGGGCCACCGTGAGCACATCACACTAGTGCTCTGTTCTCTGCACTGGCTGCCGATAGTCTTCTGAGCCCTCCTTGTGGTCCCCCAAGTCTTCCGGGGGGCAACACAGGGGAGGGCATTCTCGGTGGCCACGCTGAGGCTGTGGAACTCCCTTCCGTTGGGGGTGCGTCTGGCCTCGGACCTTCCCTCCTTTCATAAAAGTTGTAAGACCTGGCTGTTCCGCCAGGCATTTGGCAGGGGAGATGGGTAGGAAGTGGGGGGAGGAGAGGGATGGAGGGGCAATATTATGTTTTATTGTTTTATTATTTTAATTGTGAATTTGTATTGTTGTGAGCTGCCCTGAGCTGCCTGTGGCAGGAGGGGCAGGATACTAAATACTTTTATAAACAAACAAACAAACAAACAAACAAATAAATAAATAAATAAGCACCGAAACTGCCGGGTCTTGGTCAGATGAAAAAGAGGTAAAGCATATTGATGACACTGTACCCCAAACCTCCTCATAACCTCACCCAGTGACTGCATATACACATTGAATGGGAGGGGGTAAAGAATAGAATCTTGCAGGACTCCACACGTGAAGACCCAGGAAACTGACAACAGTCCCCAAGCACCACACGTTGAGTTCTCCGAGCCAGGAAGGAGCAGAACCATTCAAAAACAATCCCACCCACTCCGGCACTGTCCCGTGAGCGAGCCATCAACATCTCATGATCAATGGTATCAAAAGCAGCCAAGAGATCTAACAATATCAGCAGGGTCAAATAATCCTGATCCAATTCCCAGCAAAGGTCATCGACCAAAGCCACAAGCACAGTCTTGGTGCCATAATTCGGATGAACGCCAGACTGCGAAGGATCCAGAAAACCAACATGGTTCAAATGACCCTGCAGCTGCTGAGTCACCACCCGTTCAACAACCTTCCCTAAAAATGGGAGGTTAGAGACTGGCCGATAACTGGCAAGGGAGTCAACCTCAAGAGATGGTTTCTTGAGCAGGGGCCACACCACCGCCTCTTTGAGGCAGCTCAGCACCCTGCCCTCAAAAGGTAGGCACTGACCACCCACACCAGCAAAGGCCCCAATGTCTCCCAGCTGGTCTTAACCAGCCAGGACGGGCACGGATCAAGTTCACAAAAGGTCACTCTAACAGCCCCAAGGACATCCCCTGCCCCAGTGGCCGACACCCACTGAAACTCATTCTATAAGACCACACAAGGCGGGGCTTCCACAACTGTTGCAAACTCCGAAGACATTAGTCTTAGAGAATCTTAACATTCAAGCTGATGCCGGTCTTGGCAGGGCAGAGTGTGAATTCATGGCCGCCATGTCAACCATGGATCTGTCTCAAGTTGTCATCGACCCTACACACAATGGAGGGCATACCTTGGACCTGATTTTCTGCAGTGGCCTTGCGGCAGGGGATCTATTGGTGAGGAAGGTATTAGCTGAGCCCTTGTTGTGGAAAGATCATTACCTCCTGAAGGCCTGCCTCTCAGTGCATGTCTTCCCCCGGAAAGGTGTGGAACCAGTTTGGTTGATTCATTCCCAGAGATTAATGGAACCAGAAAGGTTCCAGAATGCTCTTGTGGAATCGCCCTCTGATCCAGATGACCGACTGTTTGATGACCTCATGACTTTTTGGAACACCTTGCTTTCTGAGGCCATCGACTGGATGGCTCCTAGGCGTCTGCTCCCAAAGCATTGGCATCGCTGGCCCCCATAGTTTACGGAGGCCTTGAAAGCAACACCAATTCCAACACCAGCTCCATCAGATCATGTAGGGATGCCACTGTACAGGTAGGTGCATGGTTCAGAAGCAGCATCCCTAATCTGTCTCCTGCCAAATCAATCACACGATGGAGTCCCTCACAACCCAATTCCAACTGCACTGGAAACCTCCTAACAGACCATATCTCTCTAAAAATAATGGCTACACCCCACCCCCCATCCCTCTGGTCATGGCTGATGCTGTACGGAGTACCCTGCTGGGACAAGGTCAGCCAATACCAGCCCCGACTCATTGTCCAGCCAGGTCTCTGTGATACACACGAGGTCGGCCACAGAGTCCAGTATCACCTCCCAGATAATTGATGATTTATTGACAACGGATCTCACGTTTAACAACACCAGCTTCAGGCCAGGGGCCCCCTGAGCCTGATCCACTGGTAACCAGTTGGAATTTTCATTTCAGTCCTATTCTCAGTGCCGCATATCACTATGGGTGTTTTTACACACACATTTCTCCTGGATGTTTGCTGTTACAACCTGAACTTTCTGTGTGTCTAAATCACTCACCCAGATCTTAAACACCCGGATCTTTGAATTTCTGCATAGAACTTCTCCCAGAACTTTTGTGTGTAAAAATTTCTCCTGGTAAATTGCTTTGCTCCAGGCAGCTGTGGTCACTTGGTTTCCATGGCAGCCCTTCACGTCTACAGCTGTGGCTACTTTAGGCTGCCTCAGGGCAGTGGTTGTGTGAAGAATGCATCCAGGAACTGCCTCAGGGCAGTGTGTTTGTGAACAATGCATCTGGAACTTACTTGTGGAGTTGTAAACCCAGAAGATTGAAAAATCTGGAACTTTAACCCTTATGGACTCTCATGGGGTAGTTAGCTACCCCAGAGTGAAAACAAATATGTAAAAATATTATAATTAATGGACCTACAACTTTGAGTGTTTAGGATATTGTCAGTGGCCATATACCGCTTATCTTTTGTCTTCTAGAAACAAAAAAGTGCTCAGTTATGCAAACTACCCCAGATTTAATGGCACTTTTCTATTGGGGTAAAAAAACTACCCCATCCAATGCAGTTTATATGGGGTAGATTTGCATCCCAGGTCCAGATCAAGCAAACGGAATACTTCTCTAGGCCAGTTCAGGCTGAAAGTGGACCTGGAAGTCAAAGCCACCTATGACTGGCAGATGAAAGGGAAATTAACTCCTTCAGTGCCATTTCATACTGGTTTGGACTGCCAGAACATTCCCCTATGTATGGCAAATGTATTGGTATCCCAAATGCACATTCTGGCAGTAGTTGGCAATTGATATCAACTGCGGGAAGCTGTCAATGCCTCATCTGGTCCAGCTTGTTGGGAGCGGTTTCAGAAAGTGAAGCCAGCTGAAGCTGTGCTGGTCCTGGGGTCTGTGCGTGCCACTCATTGTGAAGTAGATCCATGTCCATCCTGGTTTGCTTTTTTTGACCCATTCCAGTCGGGCTTTCACCCTGGACATGGCGCTGGAATGGCATTGGTGGGTTCTAGGCCCCACCTATCTGAGGGACTGCCTCACTCCCCAGGTCCTGGATCAACCAGTGTGGTCCACCGGAGATGCAGCAAGGCAGAAAGTTTGACTGGAAGGATGTTAGGTGTTTCTGATCTCTTGACCCCTGCACTATTCACCTTTGCTTAGTTTCATTTCTCCAGCAAGGCTGTAAATTTTCTATCACCTGAGCATTGACACTGTCCCCACATACTGTCTAGGAAATGAAACTAAAGCCTTTCCAGCTCCTCCCCCTACCCCCCAAAAAATAAAAGGAGGCAAGCCAAACCAGCTTTCTGACAGAGCAGCTAATCCACAGCAGACATCACAACTGCTACAGAACTTTACCTTGCTCCAATCAGACATCTGCCATTTCATCAGTGGCTAAAGAATTATGGCAACAATGGAAGAACCTTCCACAGTAAGTATCTAATCTTCCCCCATAGCCTTGACTCTCACAAAAGCCCCAGGAAAAGGATCGCGGTAGGCCATGGGAGAATTGTGTCAGGAGCTGGGCTAGCTTGGGTCCCTTCACTGGGTGCCTGTTCTGGATGGAATGAGGATGTATTGTGCCAGGCTGTGGAGGGAGGGATTCAGCCAGGATTCAGGCAGACCTTGGCTCCCTCTGCTGGGAGTCTGTTCTGGATGGGATGGGAGGAGGATGCCTTGTGCCAGGAGGCACGCTGTAGAGGGTGGGGTTCTGTCAGGATTATGGATGACTTAGGCTCCCTTTCCTGGTTGCCACACTGACAGTTTTGGATAGTGGTGGTGGTGGGGAAATGATTATAGTAGATGAGGGATTGACTTTCACCTTGCTGCGTGTACACCCCAGCAATGAATGCTGTATTGCTTTCTTTTTGCAGTCCCGTGGACCTGCAAGCAAGCGCCCCCATCTAACCATGGCTGAGATCATGAGACAAATGATGGAGACTTTGGACGACGAAGAAGCCGATGCTGTTCTGCCACCACATGAAACTGACACTGATTATGTGCCGGCTGATAACAGATGTTCTGAAACTGAGGCCCACTTGTCCATCGAAAGTGAAGGCAGGACCTCAGATGAAGAAGCTCCTTCTGCAGAAGCAACTGATGAACCTGATATTCCTGTGCCCCATGAAGACAGGACCTCTGAGGAGGAGGCCCCACCAGCTGAGGGACTATTGGTACCTGAAGTTGCTGTGCCCCATGGTCGATGGGGCAGGGGAAGGGGAAGAGGAAGAGGAAGGGGCAGGGGCATTAGAGCTCATAGGCAAGGTGCTGTGTGGGCCGGTGAAGTGCAGCCCCATGTGGCTGACGAAATGTAGCCACCTGCAGCTGGTGATGATGAGTCTGTGCCCTCCCCTAGCCTGGGGAGCAGGAATGGGAGGGTGTGGTTTACCCATCCACAACCAATCTATTGCCGCTCAAACACAGAAATCAATCATACAGCAAGGGACATTCTCATGCAAACATTTTCGATGTTTCTTCATGAAACTATTCTCTACACTATAGTTGAGGAAACCAACAGAGAAGCTGGAAGGGTCTACCAGCTGTGGAACGAGAGGCATCCAGGTGAAATTAAAGAATGGCACCCTTTGGACATGAAATAATTATATGTCTATCTAGGGCTCCTCATTCTTAGTGGGGTCTTTCATTCAGATCATGAGGCCCTCCACGAAATGTGGAGCATGCGCTGGGGGTGGCCTTTTTTTAGAGCCACTATGAGTTTGCAAAAGTTTAAATCAATGACACAATTCTTCCGTTTTGATAACAGGGCCACCCGAGCAGAGCAAAAGGCAGCTGACGAGTTGGCTGCCTTTCGTGAAGTTTGGACTCTCTTTACCCAGCAATTGCAACAGAGATATATCCCTGCCACTGATCTGACCGTAGATGAACAGCTGGTTGGGTTTAGAGGGCACTGCCCTTTCAGGCAGTATATGCCCAGCAAGTATGGAATAAAAAGTTGTTGGTGATGCTGAGACCTCATACCCACTAACAGGGGATGTATATTTGGGCAAGCAACCAGGGGCTCCACGCGAAGGACATGTGGGCTCCAATGTTGTTTTAAAAACTTGTACAACCATACTATGGGACTGGGAGGAATGTGGTGGGAGATAATTTCTTCAAAAATACAGAATTAGTGTCAACATTACTGCAAAATGATTTGACTTATGTGGGGACCATACGTAGAAACAAATCTGACATTCCACAAGAAATGCAGCCGAATGCTCGTAGAGAGCCATTGACTACAATTTTGGGGTTCAATGGGCCACAATCGCTAATTTCATATGTTCCCAAAAAGGGTAAAGTGGTTCTCCTTCTCTCCACTCTGCATCATGACATGATGGTGGAAGGAGAGCATTAGAAGCCACACTCAGTCCTACATTACACTGCAACAAAAAGTGGTGTGGATAATCTAGACCATTTGGTAAATACATACAGCTGCAAACGAAGAACTAATAGGTGGCTAATGACTCTATTTTATAATATGGTTGATGTTGCTGCCATTGCCAGTCTAATTTTGTGGGTAGCACGCAACCCACACTGGAATGAAAATTGTGCAAAAATAAAATGGCTCCTGTTCCTGTGTCCACTTGGCGAAGAACTAATTGATGCACATATCCGTATCAGACAGACTAAGGTGCAGCATCTTACCTCTCAAGCTAGACAGGCTATGACCATCTTAGATTATAAGCCTGAAAGGGGACCAACAAGGCAGGAAGGCTCCACAGTTGCCCACTGCTACCTTTGGCTGAGAAGTAAGGACAAGAAAACACGGAATGTATGCCAGGAGTGTGGAAGGTTTGTGTGCAAGGAGCATCACACCTCTTTGTTGATGTGTGAGAGTTGCATTGACAACTAAGGCCCTTTTTACACAGACACTCTAACACCCATTTTATTATACATGTTGCAGGGCACCACTGCAGCCAATCACCATGGGCCCTGTGCACACATGATGTCTCCACCCAGTTCCTCTGGGTGGAGATGGGTGTTGACTACCGGTTGCTCCGTGGGTGGGGGTGGGTGAAGATGGGTGTTGGCCGGGAGCAAACACTCACCAACACCCACCAAAAGTGGTGTTTACACAGAAGACCCCACCCATCTCCACCCAGGGAAATTCTCCCCACCCACCGGCCAACACCCATCTCCACCCAGAGGAACTGGGTGGCGGCATCATGTATGCACAGGGCCCATGGTGATTGGCTGCAGTGGTGCCCTGCAACATGTATAATAAAATGTAACACCCATTTAATGGGTGTTAGAGTGTCTGTGTGAAAAGGGCCTAAATGTTTGCCTAATTTGCTAATAAAGTGTCTTGTATACAGTTCTTGCAGGTTCTAGTGTTACACGTTTTAAAGGGCTAAAAAAAATATTCTATTTTGCTCTGTTTTGATAAGTTATTAAGTAATGTTTATTAAATGTATATTGTACAGTTAGAATAAAAAGTTAGGTTTTTACACAAGAAAATGACTTTTGGAGTATTATACAGTTGTCTATTATATATTTATTTATTTATTTATATATATTTTTTTATTTTTTTTATTTTACAAATTTCTACCCCGCCCCTCCTGCGACGCAGCTCGGGGCGGCTTCCATCATTAAAACCATAAAATACAATAAAATCAATACAAAACAATCAAAAAAATACTTAAAATATTAAATATTAAATATTAAATATAATTATAACTATAAGCAGGGCTAGACCAAAAACCAAACACAAATGGGTAGGGAACTAAACACCCCCCTCCCCACCCTCCCTCCCAAAGGCCTGGGCAAACAGCCAGGTCTTACAGTTCCGCCGAAATGTTAAAAGGCTTGGGGCCAGGCGAGCTTCCTCCGGAAGGGAGTTCCACAGCAGCGGTCCCACCACCGAGAATGCCCTCTCCATCGTGGCCCCCCATTTAACACAGGGGACCTCCAAGAGGGCACCCCCAGCAGACCGCAGGAGCCGCTCTGGGGCGCGAAGGGCGAGGCGGTCCCTAATATATAGTCTTATATAGTGCATTTATGGGTTAAATATTCCCCATAAAGAATATGCTGCAATGTGTCTCTGTCTGTGTGTGTGTGTGCAGCGCAGAGACTGTGTAGATACTGTCACTAAAAGTTAAATTATTTGGCACATTTTTGTTCCAGGGCTGGAAAACAGTTTGGGATACAAAACTACCCCAGGAGGTGTTAAGTGTTACTTTTTTCATGGGCGCAGGCAAAGGTTAAAGTGTGTGTAAAAATGCCCAATGATATCTTATTTTCTTTCCTGAACTGTTACTGTTAACTCAGGACAGAGTCAATTCTGCATATGTCCAGTTGAAGCAGCTCTCTCAATTGTGAATTACCTCCGAGTTATTTATTTATTATTATCATTTTATATTTCTATCCTGCTCTTTTCCACAAAAGTCTTGGGTGGAGGGGGGCTTACAAAATGTAATAACACAATATCAAAATACCCAAACCCTGCACCCACCTACCCTCACAATGCATTACGATTACAAATAACAATTTTTAAAACAAATGTTTTAAAAAACAATTTATATTGTACAATCCTCCCCACCCCATGCCTGCATGTGCGCGTGCACACACACACACACACACCTTTTTGTGGCAACCTTTTAGAAATTTGAAAATTGCTCTCACATCCCCACCTCAGTCTTCTTTTTGGTAGACTAAACATTCCAGTTACTTCTGTCTTTCTTTGCAAGCTTTCATTTCAACCCCTTCCTCCTCTTTGTCATCCTCCTCTGAATCCTGCCCAGTCTTTTGGCATCAATTTGGAAGTAGGGATGTGCGAATGCAGTTCGGAAGTTTGGAGTTCGAACCGAACTCGACTAGTTTGGTTGACTGAACCGAACTTCCAAACCGAACTTGAATTAGACCAAACTGTTTGGTCGAATCCGAACCAGTTCGGAAGGCCAAAAACAGCTTAAAACACTGGTTTTGAATGTATAAACTCGGTTCGGAAGTTCGGAATTTGACCGAACTCGATTAGTTCAGTCGACCGAACCGAACTTCCAAACTGAACTCGATTTTTGAACCGAACCGAATTTCCGAACTCGGTTCTGTTCGCACATCCCTATTTGGAAGCGCAGTTGCCAAAACTGAATGCAATATTCCAGTCGAGGTCTCACTAGTGCCAAAAATATGGTATAATTATTTCCTATCACCATGTATTGGACAAAATGACACTGTGAACACAGTCTAAAATGGCATTTACATTTACTTATTTATTTGCAGCAGTGTCGCATTGTCAACTCACTTATCCTGTATTCAAACCCTGTCCTAGAATACAGAAAGTGGAGACCGTGGCAACCAGAACTGCACACAACACTCAATGTGCGGTTGCACCATAGACTTATATAGTGACATTCTGATATATTTTGTATCCCATTCTGAATAATTCCTAATATTCTCTTTGCCTTTTTGTCCACTCTCGCACACAGAGCTGAGTTTTTCAATTAGCTGTCCACAATGACTCTTCCTGAGTGGTAACCCTTAATTTAGAACCCAGTATTGGGTAATTTCAGTTACAGTTACAATACCATGGTCACCCACAGTGAATCCCCTGTGGTGGCCGATGGTACCGTAATGTCTAAAGGGATTTCCACCAGATGTTCACTACAGTGAATACCTGGCGGGAATCTCATTGACCACGCTTTGGATCTCCAGCCGCCCAGAGGTCCGAAAGCGTGGTGGGATTGGGTCCCAAACGTGGTTGGATTGGCCACGGGCCGGGCCGGGCTGCAGGTAACATCTGTTACCTGCAGTCAAGCTTGATCGTGGCCCCGGCCATGGTCTGGGATCGGGTGCAGTGGCCGGATTGGCCGCTGTGCCTGCCCGTCCCCCGGAGGGAGGGTGGGAGAGCGCCAGGGGGACTGTGCAGCCACATATCATGCTGCACAGCCCCGGCCTCTCCCCAGTCCCCAGGCAGAATCAAGCTGGTACGTATAAAGGACAGCTGGACTGATTCCTGGTCAGGATCCGAAGCGGATCCCAGAGCGTGATTCAGCGTGGCGGGCCTGGTGGCCCGTCACATCTGAAATTACCCATTGTGTGGGCATTGCTCAGGGAGAAGACAAAGATAAAGGAACAGCATTAAATTCACAAAGGAGAAAGGTGTTATGTAAAAGAATTCCGAGCAACTACAAATCTCCACCTGTGATACCCAGCTTCCTTTAATGGACTTTCAACAACCAATTTCAGAGGCTCAGGAGCAAACTCAATCAGATCTCTCTGGATGGGGGCCTAAATTAGTTTGGAAGCGTTATTACGCCATGTCTATTTATAGTTTTATGTTGTGTTTTTCCCACAGCTGTCGACAATTACAGCACCGTGAGGCCCGGTTCACAAGCAATCACTTGTCTCCCCTATGTTCTGCCTATCAGTCACGATCTGGAGACTGTTTTTATGCCTTAGGGTCATGCATGGTTTTTGCAAATGCAATTTTGCAAAGCCATGCAAACTGCTTCCTTAGGGACAGCCTGGAACGTAACAATATTCTGATTGCTTTACGTTAGCCAAGATGGTCTATTAAAGGCGGCTTGGAAATACCAAGGCATGTCCTAATTACCCTGCCTTGATTCTGTGGCTTATTTACTCCCTCAGCTAGGGGGTATGGGACATTTCCTTCTAAGGCAATGAACCTCCCGATCACTGCCATTTTGTGGCCCAAAGAGGATCCTCACATCCCCAACCAAATGGCCTGGCAGCTGCACTCAGCAACCCATAATTGACCCATCTTCCCCTGAACAGTTGCAAGGCACTTCTAGACCAATGGCTATGCCCCCTAGGTAGGCAGCCATGCCCCCTACATCGGAGACATGGCCAGAGTTCGTGGGGCCCAGGGCAAAAATAAAATGCAAGGCCGCCATAGCACTGCCCCCATATCCCCATTCCTTTGAGCCCCTCTTGCTCAGCCTTGCTCTCTCCCCCTAGTAAGTGAGGTGAGGTGAGGTGAGGTGAGTGAGGTGAGATGAGGGAGGAAGTGAGGGCAGGGCCCCACAAGAAGCAGCCACCCCATTGGTTGAAAGTCACAGTCAGGGAGTGGACCCCACAGAAATAGCCCATCTCATGGCTTCAGGGTCACTGGATCTGAGGCTACCAGGACTGGCCTCTCTGTAGGACCCCCTCTGACAGGGGGGCATGGTGCATGGCCCCTGATGGCCCTGCTTAAGACTGGCCCTGGGCATGGCAGGGAAGGGGGGTGCTGCATTATAAAAAAGGATTTGCTTGGAAAACAAACCCAAACCCCAGCACCAAACTGTGGAAACAAGAGCTGAAAGAAAACGTCAGTCTGCAAAAATGAATAACAACACCCTTTCCCCTTGCAAACTCACTGGCACTTGTTCCTTAATCGGTGTTTGCTTTATCCTGGGATAGCACATTTACACAGCTACAGATTCCCCTCCATTTCTCAACTGCACACCCTTTGCCCCAGGTGGGATAGAATAGGGTAGAGATGGGCAAACGTGGTTCGGAAGTTCGGAGTTCGACCCGAACTCGGCCTGTTCGGATGACCGAACCGAACTTCCGAACACAAACTGGCCGAATTGAACTCAATCCGAACAGCGAAATGACCAAACAGTTCGGTCAGTTCAGATCACGTTAGGGTGAGTTCGGGTGGCAAAAAAAAGGTTCACTGTAAGGTCAAACGTGACAGGGAGGGGTAGTACTAGTCACTGAGGAGCAGACTTCCAGGCACCAGGGGTGGAGAGGCTTGCAAGAAATGTAACTATCTGCCTCCCCCCTTCCCAACACCTTCTGAGCTAGTCACTGTTCCTGAACAGCAGGCATTGAGTAGGATTATTAGATTGCTTTAAGTTTCATTTCAGTGAAATGAAACTTAAACCTTAAACTGAAACCTTGTGTTTGTGATTCCCCCCCCATCCCATATATATATAGAGAGAGAGAGAGAGAGATAGGTTAGGGATAGTAGTTGTAGGAGCTAGCTTAGTGATAGAGATAGCGTTAGTGATTTAGTTTTAGTGTTTGTAGGAGTATGTCTGTGTACTTATTAGATAATCCATTTAGTTCATAGCATTTAGAATAGTTAATAGCAGTTAGATTTAGTGTAGATAGATAGATATAATATTAGATTAAAAAAATAAATTTAAAAACCCCATATAAAAGCAAAACAACCAAATAAAAACAAAAGAAAACCATATAAAACCCAATAAAAAACCCAAAAACCATATAAAAAACAAAAAAACCCACCCATAACAACATTTCCCGAACAGCCGAACGTAGCTGAACCGAACGGACGAACCGAACGGCCGAACAGCCAAACCGAACGGCCGAACCCGAACCCGGCAAACTAACCGAACTGCCGAACCGAACGCAGCCGAACCGAACGCAGCCGAACCGAACAGCCAAACCGAACGCAGCCGAACCGAACAGACGAACCGAACGCAGATGAACCGAATGCAGCCGAACCGACCGGACGAACCCGAACTGCGATCAGTTCGCCCATCCCTAGAATAGGGATATAAAAGAGCACGGGAAGTCGGAAGGATTTCACACAACAACCAGCATGTGGGTTTCTTCCACTACTATTATGTGGCATGTGGTACCCAATAATGGCGAGTGGACATTAAAACAATTTTTAAAAAAATAAATAAAAGAACTGCCTAATGTTGGAATTGCTAATTGCAAATATCAAATAATCAACTTATTTTTTATTTGCCCAATGGGCAAAACTTTACGATCCTTATCTACGTTACCCTCACAACTATGAGGTTGTCCATTATTATTCCCATTTCACTGAGGAGGAGCAAAGGCTGGAAGGACAATGAGTGTCTTCGGAAGGAGGCAAGACTGGCAACCTCTGGAGCTGCTCTTGGGTGCAACCCTGCCTCTGCCTGTGTCCAGCCCTGCCTGGGTCCATTTTAAATGGAATCAGAGACTGCCACAGGCCACCCGCACCTAGTACCGCCCTCCCCCACACTATAGAGTTGCTGGTGGATCGCCTAACGCTCTAGGCTACCACCCGCAACACAATGATGTTGCCCAGAGCAACCCCCAGCCAAGAGCAGAGCTGCAACGCCTGTCCACTAAGCGGATGGACTGCAGCTCCATCTTGGGCTGGTTTGGGCAGTCCGGTCCACCGGTGGTGCTCCTGGATGTGCTCTGGACTCTGTCGGGGGTCTGTGCTTAGTCCATGTAGCCCCCAGTCAGAGTCTTAGCATAACAAATATCACAGATAGGAAGGCATTTCCTCCCTCCCCCACCACAGAAAAGCAGTCATGCCTCAGACTCTCTAAGCTTTCACCTACAACTCTATGGTGCTGTCTGCATGAGAGGCTGAGTGTAACCTAAGTAATAGGATGCATTCACTGAATTAGGCAGCATTCACCTATACAGAGGAGTTGGCATGCTCCAAGGTTCTGCTGTGAGTGAGGGCTGCAGGGTGGGTGAGTGGGGGCTGATGGGCAGGTGGGGCTGTGGGCAAACATCTGGAGATCACTTGATACACAGGTAGATGGACATGCACTTGGTGGGACCCATTGTGGACTATTGTCTCGTTTGTTAATGCCCAATGATTTGTCCAAGCCCACTGTCTGAGTTCTTGGATGAAACGGGATTTGAACCCTGGCCTCATAGGTCTAAGTACAAAACAAGGGGGAGAAGTGTCCAACACAAGCTCATAGGTCTAAGTACCTTATTCCCTAAGGGTAAATCCACAAGAGATGTTACTGCAAGTTGGGCAGCCTTACCCCTATTTGAGCACCACTGCCATGAGATGCAGTGGCTTCTATGCCTGCTGGCTGCCATATGTCCACCCCACCCCAGAGCGGGGCAGCCATCCTGCATCCTCAGAAAAAGCCCAAGGATACTGGGCACAGCAGCCTTACCCAAAGTGGGTTACGGCTACCCAACTCGTGGTAGCATGCCACCACTTGTGGGTCAGGTCCCAGTCTGCCCTGCCCTGGGACAAATTCCACTCTGAGGGGTTGAGTGGCAGGCATTCATACAACCATGTCATATCCGGGGCAGGAGAGTGGGCAAGCTGGGGGATGGTGGGTGGTGCAGGACTAGCACCCATGCTTGTAGCTGGTGCCTCGGTCCTCCCTGGAGCATGGTGGGATGTCTGACAGTGGCCTGCCCACCGAGTTTTCCCTTGGGTAGCGGCCATCTTCCCTGCTTCCCATGCTGGCCCTGCCGAGTAGTAACTGAAATTGCCCACACTGGGCTGTGTGGGGATGGGTCCCGGCCAAGTTCATCTGGCTGTACCCAGTCAGGCATGTCCAACTGGCAGCCCAGGGGTCACATTCCCCATTTATGGCCATCATTCTGGCCAAAATGTTGGACAAGCCCAACATCTTATCCATTGGGATACACTGGTGGCAACAATTGACAACTATAAGAACAAACAAATACAATATTCACCATAATCAATCAATCAATCAATCAATCAATCAATCTATTTCGCGTGGCCAAAGGCCATTTCATAAAAATAACAAACACCCCTGAGGGGGAGAAAGGGAACATACATAAAGATTCAAATTGGGACTACCAAATACAAGTAGCCGGTCAAAATATTTTAACAAAATTAGTAATTTACAACTTGGTTTCAATTAAACATTTTATATCTGGAAAAATTCTTGGACTCAGATATGCTGAAACTGAAGTTTGACTTGAATATTCATTTCAGTGTTCTTCTTTGGCACTTTTTACATAAACAAACACACACACCCTGCCCCCGCAGTGTGTGTGCGTCTGTGCGACCGCTGCAGGGGGTGGGTAGGGGTGTATGCATGCACCCACACTCCACCCATTTCCACCTATTGCCCACACACAGAGGCATTGGGGGAAATGGAGTTGCCTCCCTGCGTGGAGATGGGTGGACATCTGTGTAACGTGCCGCACACCCGCCGCAAACCCGCCGCCACCTCTACCCATCCCCCCTGCACCACTGACCTGTCTGAAAAGAAACTTTATTGCTCCTTTCAAGTCCAGTTCTGCTTTCTCTGCTTCTGTTTCATATGTTCTTCCTCATCCCCACTCTCACCTGACTTGGTCACCAAATCCTACAGAACAAGACTTGCTACAACCAGTCGTTCTAAATGGTTGCGTGTTGGAACTCGGCAAAAATCTGAGGCCTTTCAGGCTGAGGCAAAATGCCTGAGAGGAGGATTGAGGCACGGAATGCTCTTTTTGAAAGTCTCAGCTTCACTCCGCGACCCGAGGCAATTTATTAAGAGATTGAAAAATAGTTTTTAAAAAAAGCAGCGTGTGAAGATTTCCATTGGAAATAGATGACTACTTTAAGAGCTGCAATTGGTTTCTTTAAAA
Source organism: Sphenodon punctatus (assembly GCA_003113815.1). Classification (NCBI taxonomy): domain Eukaryota; kingdom Metazoa; phylum Chordata; class Lepidosauria; order Sphenodontia; family Sphenodontidae; genus Sphenodon; species Sphenodon punctatus. Next base: position 328,999 of record QEPC01013153.1, on the reverse strand, counting down.
AAAAGTCTGGATGAAAATGGATAGAGGTGAATAGCTGCTAAAATGTGTGTGTTGTGGGGGAGGGCAGGGAAAGAAAATTGCCACCTACTTGAAATAAATAGCTCTTCTGAAGTAAATGGGTTTTAAACTTTAAAATTGTTTTGTTCGATGACATGCAGAAAGCTGAAATTAGAGTCGTTATTGGCTTTTTCCAAACAGAGAGAAGGTTACCAAGGAAATAATTTCCAGATAGAAATAGAATAATGGAATTATGCTAAGTAGTATTTTCTTCAAGTCGATGCTTTTTAGGAATAACGAGATGTCATATTTTGCAGCAACGTTAGCTATCCCGTGTGAACTTTGTCCATGTCATTCGATTGGGAAGACGACCCCAATGAACACTGCACATGTTGCATTCACACATCTCTAGCTTTTGTCCGACATTGAGGCAATATGCTAGATGGAAAATTCTTTTACTTTAAATAGGCAAAATGGACCTGATACTGCAATGTTTTGAATGCATCCTGAAAGGCAATGAGCACTGTCAGGTTTAAAGTGAGGTAGTTTGGAATAGGGAACATTGGGCGCAAACAGTTGGAAATGGAACACTCCATTATGACCTCTTGGGCACTTTCTGATGCAACTGAAGCGAATCACTGTCGTAAACAAGATCCTAGGCTAGATTAGAACTGAAACTGTTCTTTGCAGCAGATTCCATATGTTTTGGGACCTTTCACTCAGATCCAGGTAAAATGAAACACGAAGCAGTCACAATCGGAGCTTAAATGGGTATCTAATTTAGCACCCACTGGTAATACCGTCATTATCGAATCATTATTGAGCACCGTGTCTGGTAGCCAATCACCAATCGGGTATCAGTTCTGTTACTGATGTACCAACTTTCCTGTGACCGATCAGTAAACTGGGATAGAAAACTGAAAAACTGGGATGGACAATTGAAAAATCAAGGGCCCGCAGGACCAGAAGTCAACATTCTGGGACAGTGGGTACCTGAATCAGGCACTAAGCAGGTACCAATTAGTTCTCCAACACCATGGGTTGCTCGGAAATCCAGTGAGGATACCCATTTTTGCAGGTATTTGCTTCAGCTCTAGCCACAATCTATTCTCCTTTCCATTGGAGATCTGGATTAGTTCTTGGCTCCAGCAAAGCACAAGCTTGCACATGTACAGTTAGCAGCATTTACTATGCATGCATTTTGTTTTCATTATTACGATAACAAACACAAAACTTCACATTTTCTTTTTCGTTATTGTAATAATGAAAACAACAAATAATAACGAAAACAAAAACAAATTTCAGATTTTGAAATAATGGACCGTAGGAACATAATTAGTGCCATACTGAGTCAGACCAATGGTCCATCAAGCCCAGCATCCTGTCCTCCGATAGTGGTCAATCTCAAAAGCCCATCACGGCCTGGGTCCTGCTTATCTGTGGGACTGCCTCACTCCCCATGTGCCCGTGCGACCCTTGAGATCATCCGTGGGAGCCTTTTTGGAGGTTCCCCGGGCGAGATGGGTGGCCACCAATGTTAGATCTTTTTTCAGTGGCTGCCCCTGTGCTGTGGAATTCGCTCCCGGAGGAGGCTCAGTTGGCTCCCACTCTCCTGCTGTTTCAGCATGTATGTAAGACCTGGCTGTTCCGTTAGGCTTTTGGCGAGGGGTAGGGCAGGGGTGGGGGATGGGGGGTTTCCCCACATATTGTATTTTTAAATTGTTTTCAAATTTTTATATTGTTTTACTGGGTGTTTTACTCCTGTGGGCAGGAGGGGTGGGATATACATTTTAAATAAATAAAATAAATAAATAAAAGCAATAGGGATGGGTGAACAGGTCGTGGTTCGGGTTTGGCCGTTCAGTTAGTTTGGTTCACCAGTTCGGTTCGTCCATTCGGTCCATTCACCAAGTTCAGGTTCGGCCATTCGGTTAAGTTGTGTTCGGTTCGGGCGTTCGGAAAAAGGCTCTCTCTGCAAGAAATATAGCCCCAGACCCATGACACTGGGTCCTGGGACTAGAGTGGCAGCTTCTGGATATTGGCCACAGCCTCCCTGCCTGTAACTTGGCCACAGAACCCTGGTGGTGGTTCCTGGGGCTAGAGTGGACGCTTCTTGGTGTGATTGAATGAAGTCTCTTGGTGCGAGGAATGATGGCACCAGACCCATGATGGTGGGTCCTGGGGCTAAGGTGGCAGCTTCTGGGTATTGGCCACAGCCCTCCCTGCATGTAACTTGGCCCCAGAACCCTGGCGGCGGGTCCTGAGGCTGGAGTGGCTGTTTCTTGATGCAGTTGAAAGACATCGCCTCTGTGCGAGGAATGATGTCCCCAGGCCCATAACAGTGGTTCCTGAGGCTAGAAGAGTGGCAGCTTGTAGATATTCGCCACAGCCCTCGCTGCCTGTAACTTGGTCCCAGAACCCTGATGGCAGGTCTTGGGGATGGAGTGACTGTTTCTTGGTGTGGTGGAATGACACACCTCTGTACAAGGAATGATGGCCCCAGACCCAAGATGGTGGGTCCTGGGGGTAGAGTGGCAGTTTCTAGATACATATTGTCCACATCCCTCCTTGCCTGTAACTTGGCCCCAGAACCCTGATGGTGGATCCTGGGGCTGGAGTGGCTGTTTCTTGATGCGGTGGAATGACATCGCTTCCGTGTGAGGAATGATGGCCCCAGACCCATGATGGTGGTTCCTTGGGCTTTCTGGGTATTGGCCACAGCCCTCCCTGCCTGTAACCCAGCCCCAGAACCCTGGCGGTGGTTCCTGGAACTGGAGTGGCTGTTTCTTGGTGCGGTTGAACAAAGTCTCTCGGTGCGAGGAATGATGGCCCCAGACTCATGGACTTGGGGCTAGAGTGGCAGCTTCTGGGTATTGGCCACAGCCCTCCCTGCCTGTAACGTGACCGCAGAACCCTGGAGGTAGGTCCTGGGGCTGGAGTGGCTGTTTCTTGATGTGGTGGAATGACATCGTCTCCATGTGAGGAATGATGGCCCCAGACCCATGATGGTGGGTCCTTGGGCTTTCTGGGTATTGGCCACAGCCCTCCCTGCCTGTAACTTGACCCCAGAACCCTAACAACAGGTCCTGGGGCTGGAGTGGCTGTTTCTTGGGGCGGTGGAATGACACACCTCTGTGTGAGGAATGATGGCCCCAGACCCATGATGGTAGGTCCTGGGACTAGAGTGGCAGCTTCTAGATATATATTGGCTACAGCCCTCCCTGACTTGGCCCCAGAACCCTGAGGGTGGGCTGGAGTGACTGTTTCTTGATGCAGTGGAATGACATCGCCTCCGCGTGAGGAATGATGGTCCCAGACCCATGACACTGGGTCCTTGGGCTTTCTGGGTATTGGCCACAGCCCTCCCTGCCTGTAACTTGGCCACAGAACCCTGGCGGTGGTTCCTGGGGCTGGAGTGGATGCTTCTTGGTGCGGTTGAATGAAGTCTCTCGATGCGAGGAATGATGGCCCCAGACCCATGATGGTGGGTCCTGGGGCTAGAGTGGGCAGCTTCTGGGTTTTGGCCACAGCCCTCCCTGCCTGTAACGTGGTCCCAGAACCCTGGCGGCGGGTCCTGGGGCTGGAGTGGCTGTTTCTTGGTGTGGTTGAACGAAGTCTCTTTGCGCGAGGAATGATGGCGCCAGACCCATGATGGTGGGTTCTGGGGCTAAGGTGGCAGCTTCTGGGTATTGGCCACAGCCCTCCCTGCCTGTAACTTGGTCCCAGAACTGTGGCGGCGGGTCCTGAGACTGGAGTGGCTGTTTCTTGCTACGGTTGAACGAAGTCTCTTGGTGCGAGGAATGATGGCTCCAGACCCATGAGGGTGGGTCCTGGGGCTAAAGTGGCAGATTCTGGGTATTGGCCACAATCCTCCCTGCCTGTAACGTGGCCCAAGAACTCTGGCAGTGGGTCCCGGAGCTGGAGTGGCTGTTTCTTGGCTAGAAGAGTGGCAGCTTGTAGAAATTCGCCACAGCCCTCGCTGCCTGTAACTTGGTCCCAGAACCCTGATGGCAGGTCTTGGGGATGGAGTGGCTGTTTCTTGGTGCAGTGGAATGACACGCCTCTGTACAAGGAATGATGGCCCCAGACCCATGATGGTGGGTCCTGGGGGTAGAGTGGCAGCTTCTAGATACATATTGGCCACAGCCCTCCTTGCCTGTAACTTGGCCCCAGAACCTTGATGGTGGGTCCTGGGGCTGGAGTGGCTGTTTCTTGATGTGGTGGAATGACATCGCCTCCGTGTGAGGAATGATGGCCCCAGACTCATGACGGTGGTTCCTTGGGCTTTCTGGGTATTGGCCACAGCCCTCCCTGCCTGTAACCCGGCCCCAGAACCCTGGCGGTGGTTCCTGGGGCTGGAGTGTCTGTTTCTTGCTGCGGTTGAACGAAGTCTCTCGGTGCGAGGAATGATGGCCCCAGACCAATGGTGTAGGTCCTGGGGCTAGAATGGCAGCTTCTGGGTATTGGCCACAGCTCTCCCTGCCTGTAACGTGGCCCCAGAACCCTGGAGGCAGGTCCTGGGACTCGAGTGACTGTTTCTTGATGCGGTGGAATGACATCGCCTCCATGTGAGGAATGATGGCCCCAGGCCCATGATGGTGGGTCCCTGGGCTTTCTGGGTATTGGCCACAGCCCTCCCTGCCTCTAACATGGCCCCAGAACCCTGGCGGTGGTTCCTGGGGCTGGAGTGGCTGTTTCTTGGTGCGGTTGAACAAAGTGTCTCGGTGCGAGGAATGATGGTCCCAGACCCATGATGGTGGGTCCTGGGACTAGAGTGGCAGCTTCTGGGTATTGGCTACAGCCCTCCCTGCCTGTAATGTAACCCCAGAACTCTGGAGGCAGGTTCTGGGGCTGGAGTGGCTGTTTCTTGGTGCGGTTGAACGAAATCTCTTGGCGCGAGGAATGATGGCACCAGACCCATGATGGTGGGTCCTGGGGCTGGAGTGGCTGTTTCTTGATACGGTGGAACGACATCACCTCTGTGTGAGGAATGATGGGCCCCAGAATCCACGGCACAGACAGATTGGGTAACATTGGTACTAGCACCAGAAGACATTGGTTGCCAGGGTACAGAACCCTTGGCACAAACAGCATATAGGCCTGGCCTGGGGGCCATTGGCACCAGCAGACATTGGTTGCTAGGATACAGAACCCTTGGCACAGACGGCATATAGGCCTGGCCTGGGGGCCATTGGCACCAGCAGACA
>QEPC01013153.1:302258-322825 GCA_003113815.1 Sphenodon punctatus | reverse complement strand
CCGTCGTACTCACTCTCGTAGGTGTCCCTGGGCACCACTGCCCCCACTTCCCTCAGCCATGCTGTCTGCCCTTTTGTGCTGGGCCCCATGCCCCCCAGAGTGGCCTGTGCAGAGGAGGAGCTGCTGGCAGTAGGGGTGCTGCTGCTGCTGCTGATCCTGCTTCTGCTGCTACTGCTTCTACCTCTAGGCCTGGAGGCAGGGATAGACCCCGCTGACTGAAAGGGGTGGCTGCCCCCACTCCCACCATCCCCAGCAGCATCCTGGTGCGCCGCTGCTGGCTGGCGCACCGTGGTGAACTGTCAAGAGCCCGCTCTGCCTTCTGTACCCTCCCCACAAAATTATCCTTCCAGAGGTCATAGAGGGATGACTTGCATGCCACGCTGCCCTTGAGCCTGAGGTCCAGCATTGTTCCCAAAACATATTCCCCCCCGCAGCAGGAGGTCGTCAAACCTCGCCTTCAGGCCTGTCTTGAGCTTCTGCGCCAACCCAACCGCCTCAGCCCCAAGCTTCTTGCCCCAAGGGTCACAATCTTGCCCCTGCAGAATCTCCTCAAGCCTCCAGTGGAGACTCTGGAGCAGAGGGGTCACCTGGCTGATTGTGGCCATGGAGGAGGTGATGGTCTCCGTCACTTCCAGGAACGGTCGCAGAACGAAGACCATCTGGGAGAGGATCTCCCATTCTGCCCCATTGAAGCCTGGAGGAGCCCCGCTGTCTGTGTCCAATTGCACCTGATGCAAGACGGCTTTCTGCTCCACAAGCCGCTCAAGCATCAGGAAGGTGGAATTCCACCTAGTGGAGACACCCTGCACCAGCTGGTGCACTGGGCAGCCTTGCTCTGCCTGCTTGGCCCTGAGGAGTTCTCTGCCCTTCACGCTGAGATTCAAGAACCCAGCCAGCTCCTTTCCCCACTGGATCAGGGATCTAAGGGTGCCTTGCCCAATCCCCTTATCCCCCAAGCCCAGAGTGTCCTTGACCACCAGGTGAAGGGTGTGTGCGGTGCAAAGGATGCTCGTGAAGCCCCCATCACAGAATGCTTTGAGTATATTGGCCACATTATTGGTCACCACACATGCTGAGGGTGAACGGTGCACCTGGCATACCCACTCCCCCACCACAGCATTCAGGGCTGCCTCTGTGTTCCTGGCAGTGTGGGGGCAGTCCATGACTTCCGCCTGAAGCAGGGCCCACTTATACCCTGCTTCAGGACTCCTCATGCCACTGTCAAATACCACTGTCAAATGCCAACTCTGGGTCCTGCCACCAGTGCACCGTCACCGCCAGGTACACGTGCTGGGCATTCCGGCTGGACCACAGGTCAGTGGTGATATGGACAGTGGCACCCCCAGCCCCTGACAGCTGCTCCTTCACCTGCTCCTTCAAAGCCCCGTACAGGGCTGGCACCACCGTACGACTCAGGGTGGTGCGGGACTGCAACTTAAACTGTGGGGCCAGGTAGGAACCCCATCAGCCACTTAAACCCGGTGTCCCCGACAATGGAGAAGGGCTGGCCATTGACAGCGATCATCTCACCCAACAGGCACGTGGCTTTCTCTTGAAAGCCACGCTGCCCTCCAGCTGCCCATCCCAGCTCTTCCATTGTGGGCTGACGCTGCTGCTCCCCCCTAGAAGCGATACTGCTCCTGCTGCTAGACGCAGTCGCTGGCGCAGGATGATTGCCCAGTGAAGGAGGTGGATAACTAGCCGCTTGGGTCGGGAACCCGCTGCGATCCACTAACCCTGCCTCCCCACTTAGCAGAGCGGCACTGTGTCTCGATTTCAGGTGCCACGACATGGCGGTTGTTCCCAGGTTTGTGAGCACCTGTCCACGCTTCACCACCTTATTGCACAAAGTGCACTGCACCTCCCACGGATCATCTACCTGCACCTTAAAATACTCCTAGACCCATGATTTTTTAGCCCCTTCTGCCTTCTGGCCCGCACCGGGTGACACACTCCTGGGAGGGGCAGGACATGGTGGCATTGGCAACACAGCTCGCTGAGGGACAGTCATCACCTCAGCAGCACCAGATACAGAGGCCTCCTCCACAGAAATCTCTGCATCGCTGTCCCCATCCACAAAGAGAGTGACGGAGGCTGCTGGACTCCCCATGCTGCTCCCACTCTGAGCAGCACTCTCCCCCTGCCCCCTATAGCTTCTGTTGCTGCTGCTGCTGCTATGCTCCCTTCTTCCATTGCCCGGGGATCAGGCCCTGCCTCTAGCAGCCGGGGTGAGATCCATCAGCCCTGGACTGCTTTGGGGGATTGCCTAGCCCGTGGCCAATCGCAGACTGCAAAGCCAGTGGTCTGAGGCAAAAAGGGATGGTGATTCAGCAGGCTAGCTGCTACCTCAAGCCTCTCCACCCCTGGTGCCTGGAAGTCTACTCCTCAGCTGACTCCCCCTCCCTGTCACGTTTGACCTTCCAGTGACACTTTTTTTGCCACACAAACTCACCCCAACTTGATCCGAACTGACCGAACTGTTCGGTCATTTCAACGTTCAGAATCTAGTTCGGTTCGGTCAGTTCGTGTTCGGATTCAGGTTCGAGTTCGGTATTCCGAACAGACCAACTTCGGTCCGAACTCCGAACTTCCGAACCGCGTTCGCCCATCCCTAAAAAGCAATGGAGAAGAACAAAAAGTCACAATGGACAATCCATTCCCCATTGTTCACTCCCAGCTCCGGACAATAAGAAGTTCATCCCGTAAGCTACTTGGTTAATAGCCATTAATGGACCTATTCTCTAAGAACTTATCCAGTCCTTTTCTAAACCCAGCTAAACTACTGGCCTTGACAACATCCTCCGGCAACAAATTTCATAGGTTAATTATGTGTTGAGTGAAAAAGTACTTCCTTTTTCTTGTTTTATATCTGCCGGCAGCTAGTTTCATGGAGTGTCCCCTAGTTCTAGTACTATTTGGGAAGGTAAATAACCGTTCCCTGTCTACTCGTTCCACACCACTCAGGATTTTATAAACCTCTATCATGTCCCCTCTCAGTCTTCTCTAAGCTGAAGAGACCCAGCTTGTCAAGCCTTTCTTTGTATGGAAGTCATTCCATACCCTTTATCATTCTCGTTGCCCTTTTCGGTACCTTTTCTAGTTCAGCTATGTCTTTTTTGAGATGGGGCGACCAGAACTGCACACAATATTCCAGGTGCGGTCGCACCATTGATTTGTATAGAGGCATTAAGTGGTTTGACAGAGAGTGCTGGAAGCAAAGGGCCAGTCTTAGGCGTAGTGCTAGAGCTTTCAAAGCGGGCCCTACTGTGGCATCGGCTGTTCAATATACTAAAGAAAAACGCAACTATAGAAAACTGCTTAAAGAGAGAAAGAAATCTTCTCAGCTAAAGGCATGGAAAGGGTTGGTTTGTGCAGTACAGAAAAGGGATCAGGCCTGGTTTGGGGCTCTGGTCAAGGAGAGGTGTTCCTTGACTTGGGAGTATGGCAGCTTTATTTTAAGGGAATCTTGAACAGAATGCTGGATACTTCTATTTGTAATCGTGAGCTACTTGCAATGTCCCCTCTTTGGCCTCCGGTGGAACCAGAGGATGTAAGATCTTTACTTGCCAAGTTCAAGTCTAAAAAAGCCCCTGGGATTGATGGCATCCCAGTAGACCTATTTAAGCACAACCCAGGTTGGTGGGCACCAATTCTTGCCAAGTTATTCACTATTGTAAGTAACTGTGGTGTGATTCCGGCAGGATGGAACATCAGTATAGTGGTCCCCATTCATAAAAAAGGGGACCGAAATCTCCCTCAAAACTATCGTCCCATCAGCCTACTTTGTGTGGTGACTAAGATCTATGAGCGATTCCTATTAACTAAATTAGAAGACTGGGCTTCAGTGTCAAACTTTTTCCCTGAAGAGCAGGCTGGATTTTGTGCAGACCACTCAACAGTGGAGCATTGTTACACCTTACGGCACTTGGTGGAGAAGTATGTCAAAATTAGAAAAGGCCGGTTAATTATGACCTTCCTGGACTTGCGATCTGCTTTTGATTTAGTGAATAGGAATATATTATGGGACAGATTTTAGGACAAATATGGACCAGAGGTTGATTTTCCTGGCCCATGCTCTGTATAACCAGACTGTTCTTGGAGTTAGGACGGGAGGCAGCTGCTATATCTCAAATCCGATCCCTGTGACTAACGGGGTTAAACAGGGCTGTGTCCTTGCCCCCTTTTTATTCAACTTTTTCATCAATGGGATCGTGGCCTCCCTTAAAGCGGACTTTTTTCTTCCAGCCATGGTTGGGGGCAGATCTGTACCCATTCTATTGTATGCAGATGACATGGTGCTTTTATCACCTATGGCGCTTGGGATGGATAGGATGTTAGTGGCGGCTGGTCTATTCTGCAAGGATTCCCAGCTGTCAATAAACTATGCTAAATCTAAACTGGTGGTGGTGGGTCGACGTTTCTCCAGTCATAAGTGGCTACTTGATGGGACAAGGCTGGAACAGGTATCTTCTTATAGGTATCTGGTGCTACTTTTTAACAACTTTGAATCTTGGCAACTCCATATTGAGGCAGCGAGTCTTAAAATGAGACAGGCAGTTATGGGCCTTCTCAGCTTTTGGCGGCGATATGGGATCCCCCCAGCCTTGAACCTTTTTGATTTGAAGTACAGATCTGGTACTTTGTTTGGGGCTGAGGCATTTTGGAGTCTCTTCAGAATCTTCTCTTGAGATCACTTCTGGGGGTCCCTAAAAGTACCCAGCTTGTTTATTATGCCTGGAAACAGGGTCACTCCCTCTAAGAACTAAATTCCTCTTTAGCCCCTTACTCTACGGGCTTAAGGTAAATGCCATGACAGAGGACCGCCTGCCGTGCTTGTGCTTGGAGGAGGCCTGTTCTTGGCCCTCCCCAGGGCTTTGGCTGGGTAGGGTTCTGAAACACCTACGTGATTTGGGACTATCACCCGAAATACTGGAAGTAACACCAGCTACTGAGAGAAGGAGGTTAATTTGAAAAGAGCTGGAGGACCAAGCTATTCAGTCAGATTTGGGGGGCTATTCAGGTGCTTAAATGTGCCCCAATTTACAAACTGTTCAAAGCAGCTTCTAAGTGTGAGCCTTATTTGGAGCTAATAGAAGAACCTGAGTTCCGCAGGGCGTTGACCCTGCTACGCTTTGATCTCCTCCCTACTAAAGTGCTCTCTGGGAGAAGAAATGGTATTACCTTTGGGGATAGGATTTGTTCTTGCAACTTGGGATGTGTTGAGGACTTGCTGCATTTCCTGTGTGTTTGCCCTCTTACTGTATATTGGAGAGAGTTGTATTTGGCCCCTTTGATCTTTATTTGATCATATGTCCCCCACGCACAATTGTTACAACTATGTTTGAAATGCAATAGCCCTGATATGTTATACAGCCTCGCCAAATGGGCATACCAGCTCAGTAAGTGTTGCGCTAACTAGGGAAATCTCTCCTTTTAGACTGCCATTTTTGGCGGTTGTTAACTCTCTAGGCCTGGTGGTACCTACGGTATTTGTAATTGGGTTGTTTCATCCCAATCTTTATTATCCTCATCTGTCCTATGTTTTTTGATAGGAGCAAATGTTGCTGGTTTTGGGGGGGACATGTCATATGTTTATGAGTGTATGCTTGTGTTATGAGTTACCTGGTATTGCTTATTGCACTTCTGGTATCTACCAAGTACAGCTGGTACTTGGTTCGCTGTAGTGGATTCTTATTGCAATGTTCTTTGCCCATGTAACATCACCAGCTTAATTAAGCAATTATGCTGGGCCCAAGTGTTGCCTCCATAATTCCCGAGAAGGATCGGGCAATTTTAATTGTTATTTTTCTTTGACCATTGTGTATAAACTGTTGATTGGTTATGTTGATTTGCTGTTATTTATTTGTATTGTGTATTCATTTTGTTATGGCCTATGGCCAAACAATACATTTAATAATTATTTATTATTATTATTATTATTATTATTATTATAGAGGCATTATGACATCCTCAGTTTTATTCTCTATCCCTTTGCAAATAACTCCTAACATTCTAGTCACTTTTTTTATTGCTGCTGCGCACTGGGCTGAGGATTTCAGTGTATTGTCCACAATCACTTCTCTCAGATCCTTTTCCTGAGTGGTAACTCCTAGCTTAGTACCCAGCATTGTGTACTCATAGTTTGGGTTATTTTTCCCTATGTGCATCACTTTGCACTTGTCCACATTAAATCTCATCTGCCATTTAGATGTCCAGGCACCCAGTCTCATAAGATCCAGTTGCAATTCTTCACAGTCTGCTCGTGTGTAAATAACTTGGTGTCATCTGAAAATAACTTAGTGTCATCTGAAATAACTTGAATAATTTGGTGTCATCTGAAAACTTGATCCCCTCACTCTTAACGCCCTTTTCCAGATCATTAATTCATACATTAAATAGCACCGGTCCCAATATAGATCCCTGAGGCACACCACTTTTTACATCTCTCCATTGTGAAAACTTCAGTCCTCCTCTTTGCTTCCTGTCCTTTAACCAGTTAACGATCCATAGTAAGACACTACCTCCTATCCCATGACTTGTTAATTTTCTCAGGAGTCTTTTATGATGGACCTTATCAAATCCAGGTACACTATATCTACCCGGTCTTCCTTGTCCACATGCTTATTTACACCCTCAAAGAATTCCAACAGATTAGTGAGGCATGACTTACTTTTGCTAAATTCATGTTGACTCTTCCCGATTAAGCCATGTTTATCAACATACCCAGCAAGTCTGTTCTTAATGATAGAAAAACACTGAAAAACAACGTTTTTTGTTTCTTATTCAATGCTGATGAAACTTGGGGAGATTGTACCCCCAACAGAGGGCACTACGTGTACTGAACTTTGAAAAGATTGGATAAAGAGAACCAGTTTGATAAGCAATTGAATGTTGTGATTTTAAGAAAATCGGCATACACATTCCTGGCTACACCTTATCTTCCATTCAATTTGAATGAAGCCTGTGAAGGTTATGTCCCTTCTAATGATTACCAATCCTACCAAATTTCAGAAGGATTGGGGAAAGGTTTCTGATGTTATAAGACATTAACTTGAAAATGCATTTCGGGGAGTAACATTTTTATATTCCATCCTGTTTACAAGACATTTGGCAGGAATGTATCCCACATCCTTAGCCCTGTCATCTAAGTAAGAGGACAATTTGATAAAGGGCCCCAATTTTATGTGCAAATGAAATATCCCATTGAAGACCATTATTTGGATAAATAGCAGCACATGTCGTGCCCGACAGTGACAGGGCACCTGGCACGGCAGGAGGAGGGAGGCTGCAGGAGGGAGAATGGGGAGCAACCCAACAGACTGATAGACACATTCACTGTCTATCTGTGAATAGCAGCACATGCCAATTATTGCATGCTTCCAGCTTTACAGGACAAATTGGTGGTGGTTTTGAGGCAGGCATAGGGGTGGCCCTGAGGCGGGCATAGAAGGGACATATCAGGGACTTTGGGGTAGCATCCCAGCAATCAGGAGACATGATTTACACACCCAGGATGGCCAATTATCATCACAATCACTCAGGATGTGCAAACAGAACCAAGTTTGGAAATTCAGTTCGGTTCGAAAATCGAGTTCGGTTCGGAAGTTCAGTTCGGTCGACCAAACTATTCAAGTTCGGTCAAATTCCAAACTTCCGAACCGAGTTCATACATTCAAAACCAGGCTTTTTGGCCTTCCGAACTGGTTCGGATTCGACCGAACAGTTCGATGGAATTCGAGTTTGGTTCGAAAGTTCGGTTTGGTCGACTGAACTATTTGAGTTCGGTCCAAACTCTGAACTTCCAAACCACGTTCACACATCTCTAACAATCACACCCTGCAGCACTGTGACAGAGGACGTAAGAGAATATTGGCTCTTTCCTAAACAGATGCTTCAGACTTCCCAGTAACAAATGGGGGAAAGAAGTTGGGATGGTCACAGCACATAATGAGGATATTTGGTTGACATTTCTGCTGGTCAATTGGCATCACAAACAGATCTTATACCACAATGACACACAAGAGAATTCCTGGCATAGGCTCATTCTCTGCATATGATGTGCAGGCTTATACAATTGGGACCCTTTATCATATCTTAGCAGAGATGATTCTGAAGGTGTGATATACAGTCCTGTCAAATTTCATGTACATTGGCTGGGCTACAAAGATGTTACAGTCAGACATACATTTATAAGTTAATTGATTATACCACCAGAACCCTTTATCAAATCCTTCTGAAGGTGAGCATAAATAATAAAATTTGGGAGGGGGTATAATATTGCCAAGTTTCATCCAGATTGCTTGGGAGACAAAGATGTTACAGCCAGGAATGTATATGCAGATTTTTGCAAAATGAAATAATTCAACTGCTTATAAAATCAGATTCCTTTATCCAAGCTTTTGGACATTTGGTACAATTAATACCTTCCATTGGTGGTAGAATCCCTCCAAGTTTCATCCAAACATAATGAAAAACAAAAAGGTTACAGCTGTAAATGTGTTTTCCATTGAAACCAATGGAAATCAAAAAACGAAAGCAAAAAGGAAAAATAAATTTTTATATTTATGAAAATGAAAGATTTAAATATTGAAAATGAAAAATAAAAAGAACAACAACATGGTGCACACCTCTACAAGATGGTGCCACATTGGTCAGTTCACCACAGGGTTGTGGTTTACTATTGTGGTGAACACTCCACTGAGGGTTTTCCAAGTTTGGAATAGTGTGTGGATCCACCACTGTGTATCCCCAGAGTGGGTTGGTGCAGAGGTCCCCTCTAGTGGTGTGAGTGGTGACTAACCACTCAGAGGTTCATGAGCCTGTTATTCTCAGAGCTGAGAGACTCGAGTCTTTTGACTTAGAGGATAGAGGCTCATGCAGGTGGAGCTGTTCTAAACCCCAGACCAGACAGGGTTACATTTGGCACCCAATGTGGGGCTTGAACTAGGTGAACCTATGAAGCTCGGGGTTGTGCTTCGTCTGCTGGGGGGAATGTGTAGCCCCAGAAAGGGTTGGTGCAGAGGCCCCCTCTAGTGGTGTGAGTACAGGTTCATAAGCCTGCTATTCTCAGAGCTGAGAAACTTGGGTCTTTTGGTTTAGAGGATAGAGGCTCATGCAGATGGAGCTGAGGTCACCAGTTCTAAACCCCAACCCTGCCAGACCAGACGGTTACAACAGTAAAATATCTAACGTGAATCTCCATGCACCTTCTGAATCCTTGAATAATCTCAATGGATTCAGAACATCTGCTCAGATTCATCCCTACGAGAGATGGACCCCGAAATAGCAGTTCTTATGTTCTTAACATTGCTGGATGAAACATTTCCTGACTTATTTGTAGGAATGGGCGAATGCGGTTCGGAAGTTTGGAGTTCGAACCAAACTCAACAAGTTCAGTCGACTGAACCGAACTTCTGAACTGAACCGAATTTTCTAACTGAACCGAATTTCCAAACTCGACTCTGTTCGCCCATCTCTAAAAGATAATATTCCATTAGTTCAATGGGGTTTGAATTTCTGAACTTTGTTCGGAGGTTCGGAGTTCGAACCGAACTCGAATAGTTCAGTCGACCGAACCGAACTTCCGAACCAAATTTCCGAACTGAACCGAACCAAACCAAATTTCCGAACTCGGTTCTGTTCACCCATCCCTACTTATTTTCAGATGGAACTTACGAGTGTCTTAAATTTGAAACAGGTAGCTCATTTGCCTGTGGTCATACCCGTAAGGGCTACCGAAGTACAAACTGGACACCTGATTACCCCAAAATACTGGGTATTGATGTTACCAATTTCTCATTTTATGAATCAGTAAAACAGTATATTGGTAAAGAAATTGGGTTGGGAAGTTGAAAAATCAGTACCAGAACTTGGAAAATCAATATTAGGGGTGTGCAGAAGGCACATCATTCATTTTTGTTTTTGTTTTAGGGGTGGTTCATAAAGGGCTCTATCATTTCCATTTATTTTTTCATTTTATTTTATTTTAAATTAATTTAAAAAGAAAAGAAAATCACTGCACATGTGCAAAATGGCCACCATGACCGTTTTGTACATGCACAGCCCTTTTTGCAAAATGGCACCAGCAGCATTGGTACCATTTTGGGAAAAGGTGCAGATGTGCAGTGAATTTTTAAAAATTATTTAAAATTAAATATAAATAAAAAATAAAAACAAAGGAAATCAAATGAATGTCGTTCGCTTATTCATTCAATTTCATTACCTTAGTTGCACAATGAATGGGGCTCTATTCATTTTTGTAATTAATTAAAATGATATGAATCGAACACCCCTATTTGGTATGTCAGGTAACCCACTGGGCATTAATCGGTTACTGGATTAGTACTTGATGTTACCAGGTCAGGTTGAGTGAGTGCTACAATTTTGATGGGTATACCTGTTTTTGAAGGGACTCGTTTCAGCTCTCCATCTTACTGCAAAGGAAGCATAGGTAGCATTTCCGACAGGGACTAAGGGAGTGAGGTACTCCGTCATGGATGCCAGGAGAGGGATATAAGCAGGTGCAGGTACAGTTGCCCCTGGTTCTTGCTTGCCTGGTTATTGCTTTGGCTTGTCATGATGCTCAAAAGAAGGGTGTGGCCATGTCAGAAAGGTGTAGGGACCGCCTTCATCTTGTCACCTTTTTTCAAGTGTTATGTCATGGGGTGAATACACAGCTGACAGTGCCACCATGGCAACCTGGTCTGCCGAACAAACCACCATGTGGCTGGGCCACCGTGGAAGGTGGGGAGTTGCGCAAATGTGCAGCTGGCCATCCCCGCCCCTGCACTGCACCCAGTGCCTTGCCCTCCACCATGACAGGCAGTCATGGCAGACCTATAATGGTCACCATGGCAGCCAGCCATGGCAGACCCGATCCAGACTGGGTCATGGTGGGCTATAACAAACATTATAGCCCACTGTTGCCCGCTTTGGTCCAAGCAGGCAGTCAGTAGCCCGGGTTGTGACCCCGGAGGTCTCTTGGATCACAACCCGGACAAGTGACTAGCACATCCAGGAGAAATCCAGGGCAAACATCTGTAAGGAGTCCAACGAACATGATGGTGGACCACGGACCAAAGTAGGCCTAAGCAGGCCACCATCACGTTTTCTAACATCCATGGTGTTTCAAAAGGGGCATGGTCATATCAGAAACGGGCAGAATGAGGCAGAACCTCCCTCCCCCCATTCCCTGAACACAGTGCTGGGTGAAATCATCTTAATGGGTGCCCCTCTTCGAAGCACTCAGGGCACTGGTCTAACCCTACACCCCACGGTGAATCCTAAATTGCTATAGAAAGAAAAATTCTCCTCTTGGCACAATTTCATCAGTTCTTTCCTTGTGGCCTGATCTGGAAGGGTTGTCTTTTAAAAGAGATCTGAATTCTACTCACTCTCCTTTTTTAATATTCCCTCCCACCCTACGGATGGCAAAATTTATTTTCTTTTTTTTCATTAAGGAGTGAGCATAAGTCATTCCAATTAGGACCTTGTGCCTCAGGAGATGATAGGTTAATGTTGTAGCCATTGATATACCCAGAGCCCATGTGTCAAATCAGGAGAATGGGTGACTTTGGTCTGCAGGCTGAGCGAACAGAAGCCAAAGTCTTGATGATGGGACAATTAACTACTTGAAAAGGACGGGACATATAGCCTAATCCTAAACCCACATCGTGGCCCCTTTCCAGTTCATGGATCTGGTCCCTGGATCCAGTTCCTACCTCCAATCACTGACACACACACACACACACACCGTCTCTCAGATTGTAAGCCCTTGGGCAGGGACCGTGTCTATTCCATTACTTTGTAAAGTACCAGGTACATTGCTGGTGCTATATAAATGCATAATAATAATAATAATAATAATAATAATAATAAATTGTTTTCTGGATAGGAGTATATTGTTCTTTGAGAGTGGGAAGCGGGGAAGCCACTTAGGGAGGGGTGACACTGCTTGCACGAATGGAAATCTGCTTATATAAACAAGTAATTAACCTCTCTCCCTTGCTCTCTCCTTGATCATTTTGTGCATATTTCATCTCTCTTCTTTCTTCTCTTTCAACAGCAATCAAAGGCAGCAGTAAATATTAAATGAATAAACAAAACAGGAGGGGATGCAGGAAATGTTAACATAGAAAATACATATTTATATTTATTTATTTATTATATATTCCCGCACTCTCCTGCTAATCCCAGCTCAGGGAGGCTAACAATATAAACATTTTAAAATATAAAATACAAAAATACAAACATAATAAATATACAACTATAAACTACTATAAAATGCATATGGTGGAACACCAAATAATAAACCCCACCTCCCTACCACCACCACCACCCCCCTTCACCCATCTCCCGCACAGAAAGCCTGGTGGAACAGTCAGGTCTTACACTGCTGTCAAAAAGGTAAGCGGTCCGGGGCCACATGGGAGTTCTGCAGCCTTGGTGTGGCCACTGGCCACTGAGAACACCCTCTCCATAGTCGCCCCCCGAAGTAGTTAGGGGACTTCGAGAAAGGTGCTCCCGACTGACCGCAGGGGTCGATCCAGAATGAGGTGGTCCCACAGATAGGCAGGCCCAGGCCATATAGGTCTTTATAGGTAAGCACCAGCACTTTGAATTGGACCTGGAAGACAATAGGTAACCAGTGCAAAGAACGGAGCAGATATAAGTCTAGCTTAGAAAAAAAAACTATCTGGTCAGATCCAGAGAGGATTAAGAACTTGAGCCAACAATTTGTTGCCTATATTGGTCTCAAAAGCATTATATTACTTTGGAGAGGTCTAAGTGACCCCCAAATTAGTTTAACTGTGGTGCTTTTTTAAAAAAAAAAAAATACCCTCTAGACTTTATTATAGTAATTTAACTTCAAACTTATTTAAGTGTTAAAACATTCTTATGTATAAAGGCACTCCACACATTAGCAGTAGAGCGGGTCCAACAGACTCTAGCATACTTCATGTTTTAAAAAATTTACACAACGGCAAATTTCCTTTGGGTGGTCTCAACACCATTTATATTAACTTTAATTTCAAACTAAAAACCACCAAAAGTATGATGCCAAAACCAGTGTTGACAGGTCCATACCATTGTATCATAACTGCATCAAAATTAAAACAAATTTGATCCTGAAAACCTTCTCAATAACTTTGGGGTCAAGCTGACCCCAATACTATTATGGCCACATTTTACACTACACAAAACCCACAAAAGATATGAGAACCAAACAAGTGCTTTCCTGTTGTTCTCAGCATTATTTAAGAATCTTTAAAGAAGAGGCAATGGTTTACCTATATTATCTTTAATTGTGTTATATGTTCTATGACTAAGACACCCCAGCAACCTGTGAAATCTGATATTATAACATGAAGGAGTATTTTTTTCCTAGGCCAAAATTATCACACACAGCATAAAATTAATGCAGGTAGCTTTATTTCCTTGTTTGAGAAAACACTGAATTTGAAGGTGAACAAGTCCCCTCGCCCAAAACAAAATGATAATCAACTTTTGTATGGCTTCAGGGGTCAAATAGACCCCAAAATACAACAGGGATTAAAATTGTTAGAAGTCTTAAGTAATTGAATATTGAACCCTCTGCTCTCTTGTGCCCAGAAGTGGAAAGACATTTCTTTCCCTACTACTTCCCTGCACATTTCTACTCTCTAGGTGGATCTCATGGTAGTAGATGTGGCTCCTCCTTGCTCCAGCTTCTTCACCCCCACCACAAGGGAAAACCAGAAGCCTGGATCCCATAACGTGAGTGGATCCCATAACGGTTGCTTACTGAACAGTTTAATTTATATATTTATTTTTATTTTGTCATATTATGCCACCCCACATGCCTACGGCATCTCGGGGCGGCTTCCATACAAAATAAATACTTTTTAAAACCAACGCTTAAACCAGGTTACCACATTGCTCCTTTGCATGGTTCACCCTACTTGCTGCATTCCATTTTCTGATCTGTTCTGCAGTAGCCGGCTAGTTCTGTTTGCCTTGGATCCAGGTTTTATTCAGTTTCCTGTAAAATACCTCTTTCAAATCATTTCATTTCATTTCATTTATTTGACGTGGCCCTAGGCCATTGTCGACTTACAAGCAAACAAACAAATCAAACATGTACAAAACACAAATAACCAAACATAGATCCTCAATAAAAACATGCTACTAACTCAGTTTACCTCTTAAAACAAACAGAAAATGCATAAAAAGCATTAGCACAGAGGAGCTAATCAGAAATTACCTGAAGCTTAAACAGGAGGAATTTCTTCGTGAACTCCATGGTCTCTACTAAAAATTTCATGGTACCAGACGTTACCTCAGAGTGAGCATCACTGAGGGCTATCTGGGAAAGGAACTGATCCGTCCCACCTGGAAATTTGTCTAAGAGAAGCCACAAATATCACAAGCGGGGAGAGTCGTACAGTCTGCATCGGAACAATACTTGATGAGTAGATTCGGTGGTCTGGGAATCAAAAGGGCATAGACGGTCCCCATAAGGGACCCCTGCAAAACGCCCCTCCAAAACACACGTAGGTAACGCATTGACCCTCGCACAAAAGAATAAGTGCTTTTCTCTAAAAGTAACTGCAGAGGCAAGATAATGTGCCATACTGCCCGGCAATGGGTCCAATGCAGGGAATTCCACCATATGTTGGGAATCCCTTATTGTAGCCAGTTCCTCCTGATAACTAATATCCCTTGATCTCTGAATAATTTCTCACCTAGCAGCAAGGAGATCATTGGTTTCCAAATAGGCCTGTGACAGGCTCAAACGAGCCAGGTTTTCCGTAATTGCCTTAGTCCATGGGCTAGAGAAGGAATCATGAAACACACACCCAACCAAGGTGTCGTGTACGGCCCTGCTTCGTTTAATCCAATAGAGAGAGGCCAATTCCCAGGCCGCCACCATCCAAGCTCGCATAGCAGCCTCAAGCCTTACAGCGGCCGCCAGGGTGCTATTTGGTACTTTAATTAGGATACTAAGAAATCAAGTATGAATGGAATTTCGATTTGAATTTTTGCCCAGCAGTGGAGCCCAAAGTTCCGCACCATACAAAAGAGATGTTCTCACCTTTACCTCACAAACTTTGACAGCTGCTTCCAAATTCCTCCTTCCTGTCCCTGAAAAAAATCTAAGGATTGCCAACATTTGGCTTCTAGCCACCACCTCTGCCTTCCCCACATGATTACCCCATTGCCCAGCCGCACAAAAATGAAGACCCAAGTACTTATAGGATTTCTGTTGTTGAAGTTGACTGCCCCCTATAGGCCACCTATGGATCTGTCTGCCCCTGGAAGAAACCAGAACATTAGACTTTGAGTAGTTGATGGTGAGACAGTTTAAAGAACAGTAGTTTTTAAAGGCCTGCAGCTGCCTGAGTAGGCCCACCCTAGCCTGTGAAAGGAGGACCAGATCATCAGCATATAGCAATGCTCCAACTGGTTTAGCTGCTATTTTGGGCGGAAAATACCTTGCCAATCTTGTTTCTGGCACGGCATCATTGATGAAAAGGTTGAACAGGGTTGGGGCAAGAACACCCCCCCGCCGTACCCCCCGCTCAACCACAATATCTGTAGTAAGGTGCCCGGTTTGATCTATCATCGATCTTTAGTAGGGTTAGCTTACTCCACAAAAGCGGTCTACTTATGGAGTCAAACGCCGCCTTTGAGTCAAGAAAGGCGGCGTACAACTTACCATTAGCCCTCCTATATTTCTCCACCAATTTTCCGGGTGTAAGATCTTATTCTGATCAATCCATTTCGTTAGCCTCATCAGCAAATACTTTGCATAAGCCTTGCTTACCACGCTGATGAGGCTAATCTGCCTATAATTTCCCGGTTCCGTTCTTGCCCCCTTTTAATAAATAGGGGCAACAACGTCTTGGCTCCACCCTCTAGGGATACTTCCGGTGGAGTTTATTTCTGTGAAAAGCCTAGCCATAGCCGGAAGCCACCAATCCACGTTCTTTTTAATAGCCGCCACCTGAATACGATCCAAACCGGGAGCTTTGCCATTTGAGAAAGTCTCGACTATTTCTCTTTCAAATCTGTGAGGATGCAGCTAGAAGTAAACCTGAAATGCTGGGATACAGAATTGGTATTGCGGTAACAGTAAACTGCTTTATCAATCAGTATTTCAGTTAACCGCCGCGGGATGCTGTTACCGATCCGATAACCAATTCGATATCCACAATTTCAGTTATTAACCCTGGCTATGAAATTAACTATCCCTTTCAACTCTAGTTTTGCCGGATTGGGCTGCAGGAAGGAGAACCTCAGGCCCGTGGGTCATATGGCCTTTTCTTATACGGTCCCTTTCCAGTTCACAAATCTGGCCCACAGCTCTATCCCCTACCTTCCCGAAGCTCCTTCCATCTCTAAGCCTCAGTATCAGCCCTATTCTAGGCCCTTTTCACACAGACACTCTAACACTGATAAAATGAGTGTTAGATTTTATTATACATGTTGCAGGGCTGCTCTATGGGTGCCCTTCAGCATGTATAATAAAATGTAGCATCCATTTTATCAGTGTTAGAGTGTTTGTGTGGAAAGGGGCTTAACCTCAAAGTTAGACAATGAGCTAGTTTACATGGGCATGATTTAAAGAAATCACGTTAATTTATGTTAGTTGATACATTATTTATGCAAATTTGGGAATGGGGCAGACCATGGGGTACCCCCTTTTGAGGGTTTCAAAATCTGTTCAGCTTAGTCTTCCCCTCATTTTGGACCCTCGTTTCGACTGTGATTACAGGTTCCCGCATAACCTGCCACGTCAGTCTGAAACCAACATCCCTACAAGTCTGATTCTTTTCTTTTCCCTTTAAAAGCGAAGCTGCCATTGTAGAAAAGAAACCACTGTGGGCCAATTTGTTCTCTTGCCACACGTACAGCGGCTACAAAGTGCCGGGCATCACTTCGGCATTAGAAAAGACTCCAGAGAAAGTTAATGCTGATGATTAGCCCTGGAGGGGTTGTAAGATGATGAGGAGCTGAGTGAATTAAATTTATTTGCCTCGGAGTGGATCGGCGGAGTCATGTTCGGGTTTACAATATTTGCGTTCAGAGACCTCACAGCATCTGTATAATGTGGGGATTTGTTTGGATGGATGGCAACTTTTGCCAGGAGGAGTTTGGGATTTATTTATTTTTAAAAAAATTTACAACTCATTGCTGAAGAAAATGAAGGTGCTTTAATGGCGCAAGGACTTAAAGGATTTGAAAGGATCCTGCCGCATTTTAAGGAGCGTGCATTTGATTGAAAATGTTAGCATTTTACTTTATCTCGAACTCGGCCAATTGCTACAGCCTAATGGCCTCACTGTGAAATCATACATAGGCTTTGGAGTGAAATGCCATCAGTGCACTGATGACACCCAGCTCTGTCTGTCCTTTCATGCCAACCCAAGTCCAGCAATCTCAGGGTCTGGTTGCCATTGTAGATTCTCTTCCCCTGGAAGTTCACCAAATCCCAAGCTTGAGCA
Source organism: Sphenodon punctatus (assembly GCA_003113815.1). Lineage (NCBI taxonomy): Eukaryota > Metazoa > Chordata > Lepidosauria > Sphenodontia > Sphenodontidae > Sphenodon > Sphenodon punctatus. The sequence continues at coordinate 305,339 of QEPC01013153.1, read as the reverse complement.
TCACCAGGAAGCAGTGTAAGACCTTTTTCTTTGACCAAATGTTTGGCAGACAGGGATAAGCTCATGGGCAGTGTGTTTTGAAGGGGAGCTTTATATTTACATTGGCTTTTATTTATTTTACTCTTTTGTTGTTTTTAATTTACATCTACTTTAGATGATTTTATCTGCTATAGCTTGCTTGCTCTGGGCCTTTGAGACAGAGTGCGTTATAAATTCATTCATTCATTCAGATAAAAATATAAAGGACCATAGATTATTCAAAGTTGAAGTAACAGTCTCCCTATTGGAGAGAGAAGAATATGCGGGTAGTCCATTGGGACAGGTTGGGGAGACAGACCTCATAAGAAATGAAGTTCATCAGGGGCGTAGCTGGGTGGATTGGGCCCCTGGACAATGGGTGTTTTCAGACGTGACGGGGCGGCTTCGCCCCACCCCAAAAACAACCCAGAGATTCCCCGCCGGGATCACCCAGGCACGGCAAACAGACGTGCCGGGGATCCCGGTGGGGAATCAGAGAGGGGGCGGGGCCACGCGGCACAACATGCGGCAGCACGGCCCCGCCCCGTCCACGCTGCCTCGCCGCCCGCCCGCTGGAGAGACGGGCGGCCAGCGAGGCCAATGCCGCAGCAGCATCTGGCCGAGTTCACCACGGCCCGGAATCCCGCCAGGGATTCCGGGCCGTGATAGCCGACCAGACGTTACTCTTTTTTTATGCCCACCTAGAATCACTTTCACCACGCTTCAGCTGATTTTCGCACCAGGAGCCCGGGAAGCGTGGTTGAAATTGACCCCATGTGGGTATTCAGCATGGCAAACATCTGGCGGCCGCTGAACAGACGTGCAGGGCACAGTGACCACATGTAGGTATTCAGTGTGGTTCACTGGGATCCCGTCACGTCTGAAAACACCCATAAACTCAAGATGGGCCCCTGTATAACCAGTTCAGTTGTTCCCCCATAATCAATTCACGCTGCCCCCACCCCATAACCAGGTCATTTGCACCCCATCCCCATATAATCAATTCATACTGCCCCACACCCATAACCATTTCTGCCCCCCACCCATAACCAGTTCATTTGCGCCCCTAGGGCAGCATGAATTGATTATATAGGGGGCACAAATTAACTAGTTATGGGATGGGGGTTTTCTTCCTTAGCAATAACTTCATTAAGAAGCGTTAGTGAAATAGCAGCCATAATAATCTCAGAACCATATTTTCAGATTTTCCAAGATAGAATAGATGTTGCTTTACATCCTAAAGTAAGACAGTTGTGAGAATGTAGCCCTTTTTACACGGGTCTCTCCCACCCATGAACACGCAGATTTCTGCATGTTCATGGGTGGGGAAGCCCCGTGTGAACAATGCGGTGCATCGGTGAGTAGGGGTGCATGCGCCAGCCTAGCACACATCCCCACTCACCGCCACTCATCCCCACGCATGCAGCAACCGGGGAAAACGGCCGTTACTCCATGGGTGTGGATGAGTGGGGGTGAGTGGGGATGCATATGCGGCCATGTGCACGCCCTGCCCATGCACCAGCACGTCCACGGACCCCCCACCTGGTGGAGCCATGTAAAAAGGGCCTGTGAGGAGTCACTCGAAGAAGAACAGAAGGTTGCTGCCTTGTAAACAAGGTTCTTCGAGATGTGTCCTAACATTCTCACTATGCCCACCCTTCCAACCCCGCATGGAATTTTCTTATATTCCTAGAAAGCGTTGGAAGGAACTGTCATTCTGAGGGGGAGGGCGCTTTATATACTAGAGGAGCTCGAGACCATCACGTGGTCTATTATTTGAATATGGTGAGGACGCACAACCCAGTTGTTAGAATGTAGGCCCCATCTCGAAGAACCTTCTTTAGAAGGCAACAACCTTCTGATCACTCTCATGGGGAGGAGTTTGTTTAAAAACAGCTTTATCTCCCAGTCCAATCAGTATCCCGCTGCTGCTGCTGCTGCTGCTGCTGCAGTACTAGCATGCAGAGGCAGGTGAGGGATGGGGACACCCACCCACCCCCATGATGTGGGAGTGCCCAACATCCAGGCCTCCTCCAGCCCAGCCCAGGATTGGGGCTGCCCCTGCGGTACCAGGCAGCAGCCCCCGACTTTATACCAGGTTTGCTCAATGGGTGCTACACCCCTGGAGTTCATTACAGTCGAGACCCATTAGCATGGTAAAGAGATGGGTTTGATGCACTTCCTATTCAGACCCATTAAGAAAAATTGGGGTCTTGAGTCCCCCCAAGGCAGTTGGCAGTGTCCATCCCTCTTTTAAAATCAATTTCTGGTGTCCATTATTGGAAACTTATTCATACATATGTTACTTCCAATTATTATTTTTATTCATCACATTTTAATATATAATAAAAAAGAAAATTCTTGTACTATTTGGGGGGGAGGGTAATTGAGCTTAGGGGCCCAGTAAAATTGTAACTCCATCTCCCCCCTCATTAAGCTTGTTTGTATTATTGTAGGGAATTTGCTTAAAGTGTGGCTATGTCCAAATTGTTATGTAATGGCGGGGCTGGAAGAGTCATACATACATGGTACCTGGTTTATGGGAATATGACTCTTGGTGGATTTCATGATTCATCTTGGATACCATGATAACCAACCAACGGGTGTTGTGCCATTTTCATGAAAAACGTCAAATGCCACGATCCACGACTCCAGGATTACTCCGGTAATTTGTAGGTTGCTACCAAAATATCTTTTAAAACCACTTGTAACTTTTCAGGAAAAACTAATTGTTGTGGGAAGCCTGCATTTTCCACATTTCAATGCTGTCATAGTTTAATATTGACAGGAAACATCAGAAATTTGACTAAGGTAATTATTGTTATTACCATCCTTATCATTTTCATCTTTGGATTGATATCCCACCCAAATCATGCAACTCTGGGAAGCTTACAACATATTAATGAAATACACAAAGCATCATTCTGGAATGCACTGGGAGATACTCTGGAACTCCCTCCCGGAGGAAGCCCGTCTGGCCCCAAGCTTGCTGGCTTTTCGTAGAGCTTGCAAAACCTGGCTGTTCACCCAGGCCTTCGGAGGGGAGGGTGGGAGGGTGGGGTA